>VUJU01001000.1:50992-71899 GCA_009835225.1 Aphis craccivora | reverse complement strand
TTTTCAATAATTGCGCCATTTTCAGTATATAGAATTTTATGTTCTAGCCGTACTAGAGTTCGCTATTTTAATTACGTTACAATGCCCTATAAAATAAAAACAATAAAAAAAATTCATAAGTAGTTTAAACATAATTTTAGGTGAATTTCAAGCTCTTTAAATCACCTATGTTTTTTTAGCAATTCGAGCTGTTTTGACTCTTGGCCACTAAAACTACTTCCATCCATCATTCTATAATCTAGGTAACTAGGTATATCATATGATTACTTCTTGTATAACTTCAACAAATCCAACAACATCCTGACTCATATCTTAAACACCTATGGTTATGTAGTTATAATATATAAAATAGGTACCTACCTATGGTTTGAAAAAAACTTTATTAAATAAGTCGGTAGGTATACACTTAAAAGTTTATTACCTATTTCAATAGGTTATTGTATAGGTACCAACTAAAATTTAGTACTTTTAACTTTGCCACTAGGGCTTGACG
Source organism: Aphis craccivora (assembly GCA_009835225.1). Taxonomy (NCBI): domain Eukaryota; kingdom Metazoa; phylum Arthropoda; class Insecta; order Hemiptera; family Aphididae; genus Aphis; species Aphis craccivora. Next base: position 71,406 of record VUJU01001000.1, on the reverse strand, counting down.
AAGCTGAATTGAAGGCAAGTTCAAACAAACCTATCATTTTTGTTATACTCATTGATTTACTTATTCTATTGAACAAATTTAACTTTAAAATCCCAATTTTTAGTTCACGTAGTGTCTTTCTTTTTCATATTCCTTTTATTTGTTCTGTGAATTATTTGCAAAACAGTTTTATTTTATGAATGACGAGAAATGAGAATAGCGAACGAGAATCCGTCGTTTCTATTTAAGGACTAAACCAATCCCCGTTTATGAAATATTTATCAGTTATCACTAAGTACCATATTGAAATTCTTATAATTTATACTGTTAAGTTATACTTAATTTAAGTACCTACCAACTTTAGCTATAAGATTTACCTATATTGAGTACGTCCCGTTTAATATAAAATAATAAAACAATTAAACTGTAAAAATCATTTTTATTTTATTTTTCGTGAATTCAAGTAGGTATTTATTTATTAGTGATCGAAATATTACGTTTTACTATCATCGTGTCATCGGTCCAACGAATTTAGTTAAAGAGAAAGTAACACCTTGAAAAAACACAGCATAAATCATTCATATTTCAAGTAATATAGATTATTATTGGGGTTTGCATTAAAAATACCTTTACAGAAATTGTAGAGGATAATTTTTATTTTAAAATCGTCAAAAATCTGATTTTTGATATCGATTATAAGTAGTCGCTCTGCTAGTCGAGTGTACTTCGTTATTGAGAAAGTCACTGCATTAAATAAAAAATAAATACCTAATAAAGCAATAAAAACAGTTTAATCTGTTAAATTACAGGTTTTTATGAGATATATTATATAGTTGAGCAATAAATTAAAATAATAGTTTGTAAGGTTAGGCTGATATTAAAAATATAACGGTGGCATTTACCCATGTTTATAAATCTTATACTGCAGATCCGAATACCCGATACAATATGACCGTGGAGAAACTTAGTAGTTAGTACTTAGCGAACAATTCATAAAATAAAATAAACACTGCAGAGCAGCGCTCTCAAACGAGCACTCGTTTGCCGGTCGAAGAATGCGATTATGCGATTTATACCTACAGATTAAACTTTGCGCGCTTGCTGATTTCGAAAACACTTAATAACGCATTCTCTAGGCCGTTACATACGTTTCGGCGCGTTTCGCTAATTCGCTTTGGGTATCACCAGGGGCGTAGGTATAAATTTCCTATGGGAGAGGTTTAAAGTAGGAATCGTGAGATAGCTTGGAAAATTTATATTTTTGGTTAATTTTATCTAGTGTAAATTTAGTTTTCAATGGGAGGGTTTAACCCCTCAACCCTCCCCTTACCAACGCCCTTGGGTATCACGTCCTCAGCGATTAGATAATTATAAAATATAAATTATAAATACATTGTCTATTATAAATACATTATATAGTATACATATAATTATATGAGTCTATTTATCTAATATTATTTTATAAAATATATACCTACTGATTTATTGTACCAATAAACTACTGCAGTAGGTATTCAATTACTTACCACCAGTTTATATCTTATAAGTTATAACGAAAAAAACATGAACACATTTATAAAAATATCATTAAACACAATCATAAACTTAACCGTCCTAACCTGCAATTGGATTAAGTATTTACTATTTAAGTTCAAATTCAATTACAGTTGACTTCGAAAAAGCTTTAGTGGTGAACACGATTAATTATAAATATTCTGAAGCAGAATATTAAAATAATGCATTTTTTATTTATTTATCTGATTATCTCTACATGCATATTTGGTCAGCTTTACTGATTTTAATAAAAGATATAATATATTATGCTGAAGCGATTTAACAATAGGTACCCTTACTGACTACTGTCTTTACTATATTTAAATAACTGTTGTAATTATGCTTTTTATCGTAAAACTATTAAGAGCAATAAGAGCAATCGAAATAATGAGATACCAACCTGTATTGGCTGTATTAACCTATTAAAAACCTTTTCCGAATTTTCGAATCACATTTCTTTTCAACCTGTCAATCATCAATGACTAACAAATACATAGGTAGGTAATGGTCCTAGTTTATATGGGCAGACTTAAATCAATTAAATGTAGTTAAAATTTTCTCTTACAACCAAACTAAAATGTTTATGTCTGTTGTTTGTGAACGATAAGACTATATAAGAAGTCCCTATTTATTATTTTTGTACTTTATGAGGACATGAGGTTATAAAATGGACATGCCTGAAATTTGGAGGCTGCAGATACGTTCAAACTGAAAAGTATATTATATTATATAGCCATATAGGTTTCTTTTCATACTTATTAAGTATAAGTATTTTTTGAGATTTCAACCTTCAAAAGTTATTAGAAAGTATTATATTACCTAATGAATATTCTAACTGCTATTAGATCTGTAAAATCAATTGAAATATTGGTATTTTTTACCTGTTGATTTATATTTTATACTTCTGCTTTCTGATTCTATTACAACATAGTACTTATAAGTGTTTGCATTACATTCTAAGTATTTGATTGAAGCACCTAATTACATGGGGAAAAATAATAAATAAACATAATAAAGCCACAAATCAGAATCGAAAAAAATATACCTATATCAATATCAGCTTATTTTAGCCACAAAATAATGCGCTGCTATAGCGGAACTGAAGAAGGTTTATGCTGTTAATTTCTAGAGATTAAAAAAGTTGGACATGATGATGGCAGATAGCGCTGCTGTAATCGTTTGGATATAATAATGATAATATAATGTCATTTTCACTTTAAAGTTATAATTTATTAACTTATAACCAACATTAACGTACATTAACACCTATTCGGAATTAATTTTTGAATTTTGCAATGATTTAAGACTGATTTTAAATATACCTATATACAATGCACTATTACTTATAGGTACTGCAGCTGTACCTACTTATTATATACCGTCAAAATGGTAAGCTTGCAGATTATAGGGTCCTAACATTTAGAGTCTTAACTCTTAACTAGAACTTGGGGAAAAATTGTTTTGATCCGGCCTCACCAAGGAATTTAAATACTTTTTCGTTATTAATGGTAACAACATCCTCTCTTTCACTAACAGTCGTGTTACTATAGTATACTTATTTGTATGAATATATTATTCCAGATCTTCACAATCCACATCATAATTTATTATTATATGCTGTAAATAATAACAAATATTATAGACTAATATTAAGATTACAGGACACTGTATGTCTCTATAGTACACTGATACCTAATGAATGATGATACTTACACGCATAATACATGATTGACAATTTATTGTACTACTAAATGATTGGACGATTAAAATATAAGTACCTATGAAAAAATATAATATAATTACCTATATTTAAATCAAACATTTTGGATGACAATCCCTATTTAAAATTCCTTATTTCTAGCTAAATTCGAGCAGTCTATTACTTATAATAAAAATTATAAGTGATCGACACAACTATACAAGTGTCAAGTAATAACTTGAAACTTATTTTTTTTTTTAGCTGCATTGCAATTTGATGTTCTTATTTTTAAATACGTATTTGTTTGAAATATCAAATATTTTTAAAACTTCAATTATTATGAATATATTAGAATGATGATGATAACAATTTGAGTTGAATTCGGAATGGAAACTTTTACAAGCATTTGTAGTAAGACTGTTATCAGAACTAGCACTAGCACTAGTCCAAGTTTAAGGAGAAATGTAATATTATCAATTATCATCAATATAATTAGTCACTAAAAATCACAAAGTTCGTTTATTTTATTATTTTTTTGGTTTTGTAGCCACGAGACTTTCTACAAAACAATCTCCAACTTCTATTAAATTAAGAAATGGTAAACCAGATATATAGGTATACCAGCTACTTTCTTAATTCATCATTTGCAAAATTGAATTCTTGTACAAAACTTAGGCTTTGAATTTTATGGTACTAAGCTTGACCCAAGTAGAAACGATATCTCATTATCTGTATGTGCTATTGGAAAGATAGTGAATTGATCGGTGCATTGATATCTCTAAGTCTAATACAAACTTAATTGAATTTATTCCAACTGCTTTATTTTTTTTTTTCATAATTCAGTTTATGTTTTTAAAGCTTTATCGAATAAAAAGGAAAACATCAATGTAATATAATATAAAGATTAGTAGATAATAATCGCGTTGTATTCCCACGATACACTGATTCACTGTTCATCACGTCGGTACATTTTCGTGTAGGAACTTACCTAACCTTACGTACCTATCGGAAAAATTTTATTCGTGTAGGTCGTATGAACTTACAATACTTACATATGTGATCGTTTATCTGATATGTTTTGTGTGGAAAGCTACCAAGCGTCCAAGCCCCACATAAATATTTTGTTTTAATTACTTGTTTATAATTATTTGAAATCGATAATGTTAAGTATTTGACACTACCTAACATAATTTAGTAAATATTTATAGTTTTTTGAATAAAAAATAAAAAATATTTTATCATCTTTTTTTTTCTTGATACCTATCTAAATAATTACAAACTTATGGCCACCAATAGGTAACACTAACTTTACTGTCTATGCATTATGATTTTCGTTTTTTATAATATGTACCTAACGTAAAAGTGCTCTACAACTCTTTAAAATATTCAGAAACATTAAATTTAATGGGATCTATTCTAATATAATGTACTTGTTTTTCGTAATTTATTTTTATTATGAGCCTATACATTTTTAATAGGTACATAAAATAAGAACAAGGCCATATTTATTGAATTATTCAATAAAATATGATATAACCTATGTGAAGGCGAAATTAAGTTTTTGTTTTTGTTACAATTATAAGTTAATCTTCTATTATACATTTATATGTGAAAAATGAGGATTTAACATTTATAAATATTTATGTTTTGAATAATATGTGTATATAATTATATGATTTTGTTTTTAAATTGAATACCTATACATAAAAAATTAAAAAATGTTATGTTATAACAATTCTATAATAATATACGCATTAAATTCATTGGTTAGTCACTAGTGAATTGCTAATTTCTAAATATAACTTCATATATTACATACATTATATAATATATTTACATATTATATTATCATACATTTTAACTTGTTTAAATGCCTTTACCCGAAGGTCAGTACAAAATGATAAAACATTTGATATTTGCAAGTTAATTTCTGTTATTAGAATAAGTAATACTAGATACAATGTCTGTTCTTCGTTCGGTTCTTCCTGAGAATGGTATTGCACTATTTACATTCAGCAGAACAAATCTATTTAATATCAGAGGGAATTGACTATGACCAAATTTAGAATTATAGAATATTATCCAGGACAGCTTATAGAATTTTATTAAAAAAAAAATCACAAGAATTTGTAAATAATTTTCTAATTAAAAATGTATAGAGTTTTAAACTTTATTAACTAATAGACTTAGTTTTATGCAAGGGTGCTAATATGTTTTTTTTTTTTACAGTGATTTAGTGATTTAAAAACAGTTAAGTATCACTTTGTATAGGTATTTCAACATAAATTTTTAAAAATTGGAAATTAGAATTAAAAAAAAAATCACGATATATATATTGAGTAGGGATTTGAAACTTTTCAACTTTATGTATTTGTATGTTATTTTACTGATAAATGATAGACATTTTGAAAATACCAATTTTAAAATATTAATTATATTACTTTCATTATGATACTTATGACATTTTTTTTTAGAATAAATTTATTCATACGCTTTGTTAGTATTAAACTATTATTACTAACAGATTTAAAATAAATTGCAAATAGCAATATCGCCAATATCAGTAATATATAATAAGATATTATAATAATCCGAATCGTTTTACATATGGGTACAATAATTTATTATTGTATTTATTTTTAACACATAATCCAATATAACATACATCTACTTAATGACGAGATACTCTCTACACCTTAATACAGAGCAATAGAGCAACTTTGTTTCTAGGTTTTTTATGATTTACCTTTAAAAATTAAAACAAATACAAATAAAAGGATATAATTTTATAACTATATTAAAAATAATTTAATATTAAAATCGATTTCTTCATTATAGAAGAGTAGGTATATTTATGATACTTATTACTTATAAGTTATAAGTTGTAACTCATTACATCATTATAACGAGTTATATCTGTATGATAAAAATATAGTACATTTGTATAGGTACATACAATTTCAATTTAAATTTAAACTACACTTTGTTTGCACATTATAGATTAGAATACTTAAGAATTTTATTTTGGAATGAATTTTAAACTCAATATTACATTTATTATTGCGATATCTATCAAGAATCATGTTTATACAAAACTATTTTGGATGAAATAAATCTTGTAATTTTGGTTTTAAATTAAAAATATTAATTCACCATAACCAATTATTTTTGTATCATTTATTGTAATACATGTATAGAATTGTAAATCTAATGATATATTATTAATGTTTTACTCGTGGTTTCTTTAAATCATGATTTAATTTTTAGGTTTTTACGGTACAAGTGAGTAATAATCATTGTAACTTAATATATACATATTATACCACATAATATATTCTAGTAACATCAAATCAAATTAAGTGGTTTTTAATATAAAATTATTATTTTATACATATACAATATACCTAGTATATTTTAGTATACTGTAGTTGTTCAATAATTATAGATGAAGAACTCATATATTGTAAATGTATAATGTTGTACTATTCAATTGATGCAGTCAATTGCAGATATATCTTCAGATAGCACCATACCTATTATGACTCATAATACAAAAAATTATAGATGTTAATAATTATTAATTATTAGTGGAATAGATCGAATAGAATAAAATTTAAAATAAAGTCTACTCTTTCAGTCATACACTATATTATATTTTATAGTCATAAATTGCGTACCTAATATTATTTATATTTTTTGATTTATTTATATTTACTTTGAAATAAATAACTGTTTTAATCATATTTTTAGAATATTTCTTACCATTTGTTAAATTTCCCATTACATTAACTCGTTATTACAATATATGTATAGTAAATTAATAGCAGAAAATATTTAGATAGGTATGACATATTATGAATGGTTACAATGGTTACATTATTTAATTATTATATATTTGAACATTATTGTAATTGCTAATCGGACTAGAATTTTTTTTTTTATAGATTTGTTGTAGTGTTACGGTTGTAGAAATAATACATGTGTAATAATTGTACTCGAACGAGTTATTATAAAAGGAAAGCGTAAAATCAAGGTCTTACTTCATATCATGTTTAAATAAAATATATGTATATAATTAAATAGGTACATACATACATAGGCGCCCGCAGAAATTTTTCTAGGAAGGGGCCATGTTAGGATTTGTTATATAATAAATAGTAATTTATCTTAAAACATTTTTTTGAAAAGCCAGTGAGGGGCAAATGCCCCAGCTTGCCCCTCTCTTTCGGGCGCCTATGCATACATATAAGATTGGTATTTAATTTTAATGGATACGATTGAGTTGGTTGATATTTGACGTTTCCAAGGTGGACTGAGACATTTCCCATCTGAATCAATAAATATTTTAAAAAAAATATGTTATATATAAAAAAATATATGTTTTTTTGTTTTTATTTATATAAAATAAAATATATAAAAAAATATATATAATTAAAATATACTTACAAGAACACTTCCATTATTTACACCTACCATATGAAACGTGTTTGAGTTAACTAAAGCTGATATAAGTGAATAAACTATATATCGGGAAGGTGAAATAATAAATTTGTAACGCTAGGTAGTGCGAATTAATTATCCAAATATTTGGCTTTTTATTAAAGCTCTACAGATGAGCAACACCAGTGCATCAATAAAAATGTTTAATTATAGATCAGAAGGTTTTTTTAATAATCTGTAATGATGCAGATTAAAAAAGTTATGTGAAAGTTTTTCAAACAACGATATTTTTAATTTTTAATTTGAGTGAGATTTCTTATCAGAATAAAAAATATTAGATAGGGTTTTTTGATTTGTATTATTTAATTTTGTATTTTGATACCACTAGTGTATTTATTTGTATTTGTAATTTGTGTATTTCTTAATATATTTAGGACTTATAAAAAGATATATTAGTGAATGTTGTACTAGTAATAATGTTATTATGATGAATTATTGAATTATATTTTTATATTAATTTAATGTAATTGATATAATAAAATAAACATAATATATAATCCATTTGTATATTTATTGATTTGTATTTGCATCATTGTTTAATATTTTTACTCTTTCCGGAGGGGTTCAATGAATCGAGGGGGGAATACATGGCGAGGAAAACGTTAGAGATTCAATGGAGTTATCCTATCAGTTAATATTTTCAAAATTTCATATACTTAATTTATATTTTCCACAGTCTATTCGTTAAATAAAACTCTATAAATGACTGATAATAGATTTTCTTATAATTTATTGTAATATAATTTAATAAATAAACTATAAATTTAAAATTTAACCTCAACATTATATACAACTTGATGTTATATTTTCCAAAATCTAGGAATCATAGATTTTTCAATTTAGAAACAGTATGTCTAATACAATTAATATTTCTGACACATTATAATTAGAGTTTTTTTTTATAATTGAAGGCATAAAGCCATAATCATCAATTATTATTCATAATCAGTTGTTACTATTGTTTTATCAAGAAAATAATGAATATTGCATATTGTATTTTATAGGTAGGTAGGTATCAAGCTTATAATAATATATGTTTTAAAAGGCATTAGATAATATAGGTATTATCATCATACGGTTTTAATAGTGTAATATTTTGTTTTTGAATGGGAATTGTAATAATCTGTAAAAGGAGGTGGTTAGGGACGTTGGCTAATTCTAAAATATTAAAAGCGAAAAAATACTAGGTAAATGGGTACTATTATACTGTACATTAAGTGTCATGTAAGTCACATTATATGGGTATCGCCGATACAGTATGTTAAATTTGAATTCAATGGGATACGTCATCATTGTATACGAAAAACGATTGTGAACGGAGACAGTCTACCAGTCTATTTGATTATACAAATAATATTTCCTGATGTTTTTTTGATAAACATAGCTAATAAAGTCATTTCTTTAACTTTTAATACTGCAACAGGTTAGTATAATTTTCTTCGAAAATATTACATTTATTATATTATTAGTAATTAGTATATAAATATATTAATAATATTATTAATATATATAAACACATATAATATTTTATAAACATTTTTATCATATATCATCAACGTAATATAAAACTTAAAATTTAATAGCATATTTCTATTAATACTGTAAACAGTAAAAATAGAGTTATAGTATTAATATTTTAAAATAAATAAAAATGTTATTATGTATAGTAAAATTCATAATAATATAATATACATTATACATATGTGTTAATTTCCCACAAATAGTGTTTTTAAACTACCTACAATAAAATAATTAACATAGTTATTTATTTTTTACATAAGTTGTTTCGTCCAATTTTAAACTTTAAATATGTCTATAAAAATTAGTTCCTTTATATTATATATTTATATTTTAAGATTTTATGAATTCAGTATGAACTACTATTGTCTATTTATGAAGAAGCTTATATTAAATTTTCAAAACAAAGATATAAAAGTAAAAAAAATCTACAAATTTAATAGATTAATTTAATAGTTTTGCAAATTTTTGAAATTTTGACGAATTTTATTGAAATTCTTAATTGAAATGAATATATATATATATATATATATATATATAAAATGTAAGTGTGTATTTTTAATTTTTTATGTAGATGGTATAAGAACTTATATGGGATCTTGCTCTTATTTAATTTAAACAAATTTTGACCTAATGAATAATTTTTAATTGACATTTATAGAAAAAAAACTAAATTTTCTCATGTCTAGAAATAACTCATAATAGTCGAATATTTTATCATTTAATGATAACGATAATATAACCATTGAGAAGAAATAATTATTTTACTTGCATGTAATAATTAATATTGAATGTTGTAAATATTTTAACTTTAGATATTCATAAAAAAATTAATTTAGTTTTCCAGTAAATTTTATTTTTATAAATATAGATTAAATAATTAAATTAAATTGCGAATCTATAAAAAATTAAAAACAAAAAAAATGTATGAATTTATAACTATAAAATAATTTGAGACTTTTAAAAACTTAATAATATACAAAAATAGTGAAATCATACATAGATAATCATCTTTTTGTCAAAGTTAATCAAATATAAAATTATTATTTATAATAAATACATTGCTTTCAAATACTTTATATTAATAATATTATTGATTATAGCAATAAAACTGCGCCAAGATAAATAATACAAAACAAGTGCCAACATATCTATTACCCAGTCATGTATTTTTGTTAAGATATTTTATATCGAATTTAAATAATTAGTTACTATCTTGTATAATATTAGTCTTTAAAGTTATATAATAAGTATTAACTGATTAGAATAAAAATAAAACAGATATGGTCAAAACTATTTGGCAGCAAAAATACCTTTTTATACATTACTAGCTGAATCACTCGTAACAGTTGAGTTATAGTGAAAAAATATAGTTGAATAATTATAATATTGAATATGTATAAAACATTAATAGTTATAAACTTATAATAATGGAATATGTTTAATATTTAGAAATGGTATAAAATATAAACTTATTTGATTTCTATTATAGTTTTAATAATACTTATACATAGTCACAGATATCGAGTATACCTACTGAAAATATCTCACTAATATTTTCAAACAAATTTAGGAATTAATATAAATTAGAAAACCTATGCGCTGTTGACGATGACAACGACGACACAAAAGTAAACGTGTGGTTGTGGGGATTATAAAATATAATATGTATGTAAGTAGTAAATTGTAAATATTGCTACATGAAACTATGGAAATTATATGGAAATATAGAACAATATTTATAATAACTCTTTAATTAATATATTTTTTTACACTTATCTTATTAAATAGTTCATTAACACAACAAACACTTGCGTTTAATACAAAAATAAAGTAAATCGGTTCGGATAACTCAGATATAGCTATCCAAATAAATCGCTTTACGTTTTAATAATATAATATAATGGTAGAGATAAAGATAAAGATACAATGTACATTTTATATTCTACATAATATTATGTAAACTTAATTTCATACGAAATTATTAATTCATATTTATCCATTTATTTAAGACTTGAGCAGCTTAAAAATTAAACCTATTAATATTTTTTTAATGACAGGTACCTTCTATAATAGTTATAGATATAAATAGTAAATACTGATATTAATTTATTATTATTGAACATTTTAATAAGATACTGTTGTTACTAAGATGAAATTATTGTTGTTATTTTATTGACGTTTTTCTACGGAAATAAACAACCTACTAATGATATGTTTGGTAAACTTTTATCCATACAATTTATTCTATAATGGTTTTCAAACAGCCTAGAACTCGAACTCTAAAAACATATAATATGTATGTTACACACTGTTATTACTACTAGTAATAATAGTATAATATCTATACATACATATTATGTCTTATTTTAAAAACCTAATATTTATCTATCAGCAACAAGTGTTAGTACTAGGGTGTGGACTTAAGAATCCTAGATAACAAGAAAAATGCCTTTAAAGAATACAAGAACTAATGCACTAATATTACAAAATTCTAAAGAATGTTCTTTAAAATTGTTTTTATCATAATATTTTTAAATAAAAATGATTTAAAAATAATAATAAAAAATAATAATAAACCTTGATCAAATGATATCATTTAAATGTACATAGGTAATTTATTATTTACATATAATTTCGATTAATGCTATAAGTCATAAATAAAATCTACTTACCTATTTATATATACGTGTTGTAAAAATATAGTCAAATCACTCAAATCAAACATTTAACTAAAAACCTATAGGCATATAATCAAAGAATTTAATTTTTATATAATTTCAGTATCCATAATTTAATAAAATGACTTGATATTTAACTAAATGCCTATATCAAGTCAGGCAAATAATAAAAATGAAACATTTTGTTTTACTTCAAAAATTCAACTATATTTTCTATTAATTATTGCTATTTTATATAAAAAATTAAAAAAAGAACTATGTACCTATTATTTAAAATTTAAATCATAAATATATATTGGTAATGATTATTATTATTATTTTTTTTATTTAAACTTTGTAAATACAATGAGTTTCAACAATTACAATGAGTAGATGTTAAAGTACGAATATAAAAATTAATAGAAAGATTATTATATTATAATTACAAATTTTTGTTGATTTTTATTTATTATTTGTTGTTACGTGTTATTTTTTGGTGGCATTTGCTGGGACATTGAATATTTTTTTAATATATAATTCATAACTCAATATTGATAAGGTTTTCATACAACTAAGTATCTTCATACATTTTTAAAGGTAACACCAATGGAACTTTTATTTTTATTTTATAAGAATATATAGTACTCACTTCTCGTATTATAATTTATAGACTATAGGTTTTATAAATATAAATATTAATACAATTAATGTTTAATAATATTAAATAATACATAATATTTTATATACAAAATAGCAATAAATAATTAATAGAAAATGTAGTTAAATTTTTAAAATAAGTAATACAAAATGTTTCATTTTTATTATTTGCTTGACTTGAAATAGGCATTTAGTTAAATATCTAGTCATTTTATTAAATTATGGATACTGAAATTGCATAAAAAATAAATAATGCCTATGACATATATTATAATTAATATATTGTACTCCTAAAGAAAACGATGCTTGTTATACCGTTGTATAGCCACCGTCGCTCGTATTTAGTATATGGGTAAAAGCATATACACAATAAAAATAATATAGGTAATGTTTAATTTTTTCTTTTTAATAGTTTAGTTTATGGTAAATTATTAAATGTTATTAGTTCTTGCAAAATATACTTACAACTAAAAAAAAAAAACAAACTTAAAATTTTAGTTTTAAAATCTTTGATGTATAAAACAAATTTTGTGCTTGGGAATCAATGTTTTGAGAAAAATACATTATTCATTTAAACTATTTCTAGTTATTACACGATGAAATAAATAAATTGGACTGAAGCTAGCTTATTTTGTACCAAAATTACAATAATTTGATGATCAATTGGAAATTGAAAAGGTATTAATAAATTTAATGAGACATTGTTGTAGTGTATTTTAAATTGTATAGATTCTAAATTGAATATATATTAATTATTCTGAAAAAGCTTATTTTAAATTATTCAATAGTTTCCAAGAAAATGGCAATAAACAACATACTAATGAAGAAAGAAATAGTATGTAAAAATATATTATAGGAGTAGTGTTTAATCCTCAGGAATATTATAATAGTTTATCATTTTTTACAATACTTGTTTAATTTAATATTATATTTAAAAAAAATCAAATTATTTTCACTACTTTATTTTTACAACAAATAAATTTATGTTTTAGGCAATGTCCATGAATTAAAAATCTAAGTAAATAAGTACATGGATAGATTAGGCTTTGTTACGTTAATTTAGGATTAATATTTTATTTATCCATGTGTGACCGGAATAAACAATTTCCAAGGTGGAAATATTCACTACCATATTACATTGGAAAGAAAATGCGTCTGATACTTCTGATATGTCCAGTCAGTGTTGTATGCTTGATATAGAGGGGAATTCCAAAAAATATTAGATTCGGTTCGTTTAGCACACTAACAAGCCCCCATAAGATGTGACGTCATGGTAAGATATGTAGATATTTCTTTAGCATTGAATTGAGGACTGTGGTAGCTATATATAATGGAAAAATCATTCCATTTCAAGTTACAATTCATTTCTGAATGCCATAAGACGTCTTTTTCACTTTTAAATACAATACACTAAAACGTAACATAACAAAATGATCAAACTCATTCTAGCAATTGTTGTTTGCTTCGCTATAACTATGACTGTGGTCCAGACAGCCCCGGCTAAATATACTACTAAATATGATAATGTAAATATCGATGAAATTCTGAACAATGACCGCTTGGTCGCCAGCTACTTCAAGTGTCTGATGGAAACGGGAAAATGTACACCGGAAGGCGAAGAAATTAAACGTGAGTATTTACTTCTTTTTAAACGTGCGCATTGATTAATTAATTATCTATAGACGGTAATGAAAAAATTATACCTACTTCATAAATTAAATATCGCTTTTGATTATTTTATTTTGCTTAATAATCGAAAAACAGTTTATTGAGTTTTAAAAGTACAATAGGAAGTTGGCGGATACTATTAAAATATAAAATAACAAGAATATTCTTAGAACTTACTAAGAATTTGCTAATATCTAGAATTTATTTATTTTTTTTTTTTATTATAAGCTACTGGTATAAATTATGTCAACTTGACTTATAACATTAATTGATGTGTTAGCTTATATACGTATTACGTATTTTAATATTTCTTCTTTACCGATTAGTTTCAATAAAAAATTTATAATATTATAAAACCCAAAAAATTTTAAACATTTTTCTTTATAATTGATTTTTCATAAAAATATATATTATAGCCTATAGGAACATTAACTATATAGCATATATTGTAATGCACGTTGTTATTATTTTCTTTTATGATAATTCTTATTCATATCAAATTACCTTTACATCAATTGTTATCGTTATTTATTTTTATCATTTTTTTTCCTTTTTATTAGTAAAAATGCATAATTCGGTTTGATGCATTATACGTTAAAAATATAATAGTTATATTTGGCGTAGTTAATTATACGTAATTTATGTTACATAATATTATATATCAAAAGGAAAAATATATTTTTTAAAGAGATAAATAGGTATAGTCATCCAATAACAAATTATGTATTACGTAATACGTTGTTACATCAACGTATATTTTATTGAAACAAACGTGAATAAAAAAACGTCTATAAAATAATTATCATTTTATATATTTTGAAGTGCAAAATCATAAAATTATTGTTTTGTAAAATATTCACTATAAATAAGTTATTTACAGACGTAGGAGTTAAAGTTTTGAATGCAGCATTTGCTAATACATTTCAATATATGCCTCCTGAATTAATGGGCACTATAGCGGAAATGCATGGGGCAATCAACCAGGCATATCAGAAAGAAGCTGATCAATTAACACAAAACAATTAAATTAAAATACAATTTGTTATTCTCATACGTTACACTATAATAATTTTTACCGTTTTAGTCTTACATATCAACTTTATTATTAATACATTTTTTTTTGGTTAATAAAATATTATACATTTATTCAGTAAAAAAAAAAAAAAAACTATTTTTTTATATTAGGTTAATTATTATTCCATGCAAGGTGTAATTATTTTTTGATCTTATACCTTTTTATTGTTTTAGATTCATTGTTCAAAAATAAAAATAAATTCTACATAATATTGAGCTTAAAAAGCAAATAAACTTATATGGTCTTATAAATTCTTAACTATATTAATGTGTTTATGTTATCAAATGTATTGATTAATATTTGACTTGTATATAATATGGTTACAGGGTGGTTACCAGAAGCAGTAGAAAATAAATGTGAAGACTGTTCTGAAAAACAAAAATTGGGTTCTGAAAAAATCATTAAGTTTTTATTTGAAAAGAAAAATGATATGTGGAAACAACTTGAAGCAAAATACGATCCACAAGGAATATACAGACAACGTTATGCGGAAGAAGCAAAGAAATTGAACATCGACGTTTAAATTAATGAAGAATAAAATCATAATTATTTTTATTATATATCCATAATATAAATGAGTAATGCATTTTTTTGTTATAAAATGGCACATTCCATAAATACTCTTATTTATACACACTTATTGTATTCTTTGATTCTTTCATACAATACTTTATAATTTTTTTTAAATATAATATTTATTATTTATCCATTAAAAAAAATATATACATACGAGATAATAATCAAATATCTATTTGTTTTTATTTTTGTCACTATTCATTAGTGATAAGTGTTAGTATATTATTTATAAAACACCAAATAGTATTTTCAAGTTTTGAAATCATTTTCGTTGTGAATATATAAATACCTATATTATATGTATATTATGATGTAACACCTATAGAATACACTATTTTCTTCAAAACGTTCAACTTTGAAACAATGTTAGGTATACAGCATACTTTACATGTTCCACTTGTTTTTAATAATATTTACAATTATTAATTGTTAAATAACCTTAAGTATGGATGGGGGTAGAAATAAGCTTCTAGGACATAATCCATTCATATTATAAAGTTTTATTTGTTATATCCTTGCCTATATATATTTATATTAAATATTAATTGTATACTTACTTATATTTATGCACTGAATAAAAGAGTTTTTGAGATTTTTCCGTGATATTAAGACAAGCGCCTACTATAACTAATTTCTATTTCCAAAAATGATATTGATTCTAAAAATACACTTGCTCCTGCAGCACTATACATTTAAAAGAGTAGAATATCTTATAAATGTTACTTTTTTTGATTTTAAGCCGTGAAGCGAATAGCGAGAAATTTGTTATTATTATAATGAAAAGATCTATTTATTGTACACATTTTAGTTAATACGTTTTATGATGTGACATAAAGTTTAAAGTTACATAAGTACTTATATAAATTAAACTTATATGTTTTAAAGTTAACATAGATAATACTACAAATGATTCTTTTTCGAATTTTCTTGCATTAGATTTTGACATTTTTAGGTAAAATAAATAATAATAATATATTTTTGAAGAAACTTATCTTTTATATTCATTCGCGTGCCTAGAGTCCACTTATTAAGTAATTTCTAATCAAGGTAAAATCTTACAAAGTACTCATTTTATTTATAATAAAGAAGTGATTGGATAGGTCGATGACAGAATGAGATCCAAATATGTTTTCAACAAATCAAGTTTTGAAATTACTGAAACTTATATAATATATTGTATATAATTTCAAGGGCATAAGACATCCGTTGATTATTGTTTTAATAATAATAAAATAAAACTAAACGTAGTCAAAATTCAAGTTTGGAGGTTTAACTGTAAACTGTTAATAATACATTCGCTATTATTTTTATTTTTTAGGTAATATATATTTACTTTTAATTTTTGATTCTTACGACTAAATAATGACTAGAGAGACTAGTTGATGACTTTGAATTTGTTTTAATCTTATATAATGCTAAACAAGCTAGCTACAAATTTGACACACACACACACAATAACACACACACGCACATATAATATACATTTAATAGTCCTTCCTATAAACCATTAAGCCTTCCAATATGTATAATTGATATTATTTATTTTGCTTTCTCACTATTACCGTTGCCATGCAAATACAATGATAATTAATATTTTTAAACATTTGTCAATGAATTGCCTAGATGTTGTGACATATCTTAATAAGTAAGTATTAATAAAGTATTTTTAATTTAATATTTATGCCTAATTATAAATACTACTGAAAGATAATACACAAAAGTCTTCATTGTATATATTTTAAAGTATTGTTAAAAGTTACTTTATTACCATAACACAAGGAAGAATTATAAATCAAAGATATAAAATATATAGTTAATTATTTTATTTATCTACACAAATTATAAACCATTATATAAGCTCCAATTAGATTTCAGACAAATCGAATTACTAAGCTGGTATTTATTTATATTGTCTATAGGACATAGATACACATTTAATTATTTTAATGTCATTTAGAGTAATTTATTTATTTATTAGGTGTTAGTTACCTGAAATAAAATGATTTATGTACTACGTATTTAATAGTGTACTCTCAATTGTTGTGAATGTATATAATATGAGATTCAAAATTGTGATCATCAGTGTTTGTATTAGAATACTAGATAAATGACTACTTATTAAGGTATAGCAATAGAATTTTCAAACAACAGAGTGTAAATTAGTCATAACACTCATAATCATAAAAAAATTAATCTTCTCTAACTAGAATAATACAAGTTTATTTACTTATTTGTGTTCCCCATCTATTCATAGTAAAATATTACAATAATTTTAATTTATG
Source organism: Aphis craccivora (assembly GCA_009835225.1). Classification (NCBI taxonomy): domain Eukaryota; kingdom Metazoa; phylum Arthropoda; class Insecta; order Hemiptera; family Aphididae; genus Aphis; species Aphis craccivora. The sequence continues at coordinate 53,238 of VUJU01001000.1, read as the reverse complement.
TTGCGCTGAACTATAGGTAGGTACCTATATAATAAATTAATATATATATAAATTTAAAGAACTTAATTTAATTTGTAATAAAAAATAACCTTTGTTGGTAACAAATATATTTTTAGTAATTAGGTATAATAAATAAAATTTAAGATATAGGTAAGGTAAATATAATGATATAAAATATATGCACATCAGACATAAAAATATTATGATTATGAATCATAACATTAATTAAAAAGGCTATAAGTTATAAAAATTTAATTAATTATTTAACTTAATTTGATTTTATCTTGCGTGTTTTCATTATTTTAATAGATATTTATATATCTCACTGTATTATCAGTATATTATCATGATATGGCCTTATGAACTAAAATATTTCATAAAAGTATGCACTTTATATAATACAATATTATTGAATTAGATAGGTTACTTTATGACACAAGGTAAATAGAATTCTGAAGAATATTTTGTTTTTAGATTTAAAAACTATATAAATATGATAAAATTAATTTAATGATAATTACAGAATAAATAGTACTTACTTGGATCGTTTATAACAATATACTGAACAAGAATATACAAATATCCATAATCTGTAAAAAAATATTATAACAGTAGTTAATTCGGTCAAGGAATCTTATGGAAAAAATTCGTTTTAGATACGCCGTGAGAATATTTCAAGGTTTCTTTATTTCATTTTTTTTTTTTATTTAATTGTACTCTCGATTATTTTGTAAAACGTGCAAAACTATATGTGTAACAATTAGAAGGTTTGTTACATTTAATGGACTTCAAAAATGTAAATAGTGTATTAAAAATAATGGTTTGTAAACGTTGTGACATATTATAATGAATGTTATTAGCCACCCATATTCACCTATTTATTGGAATATTTAAGTTAATTCGAGTTTCGGTTAATCAGTTCCGCATTGTTTCCGTCTTCGGTGAACTATGAAACCCAAGCGTAGAAAAGGTAACTTCCGGATAAATCAGCTATGTTTAAAAGTACAGCGTATCTATCGATAAATCCCATAATTGATCTTGATCACAAGAATAAACTATCTATCTAACTACTATTTCAAACGTAATTATTCTATTGTCTTGAAAAACCATGTTTAAGTTGGTTTTCACAACGATTATTTTAGGTTTCGTGTCAACGGTACAGTGTGGTCCAATGCCACAATATCTGATAGACGGTGGTCAAAATCAGAGGCAAGATGAACAAAACCATGCAATTGACCGCTTTACGACTAGACTGGTGGGAAATTCTAAAATTCGCGAAAATTACCTAAATTGCTTTTTAGATGATGGACCATGCAGTCCGGAAGCTAGTAATATTAAACGTAAGTATACATAAAATAATTAGAAGGTATTAAAATAGTTCCATTAATATCAAATAGAAAATACATTTTTGTTTGTTTTGGGATTATTCGTACAAATTAATCCTTTTTAAAAAAAAACCTAAAAATACACAATGAAAAAAAATTCACTGTATCTAAAAGAAATCTACTAAATATATTTCACCAACATTTTTTTAATTAATATAATAATTGTTTGTATAATTGATAGTATATTTTTAATGGTTTTACATATTTTAGATGTCTATAATAATAAAACCAAAAGACAATTTTTAAATTATTACATAGTATATATATATATTATTATATATACTTAGTAATTGAATAAAAATGTGTGTGAATATTTAAAAAATTGAGATTTAAAAGATTTTAAGAGTAGTATTTAGTATATTGGTCTTACATTAACAACTTAAGTTTTTTGAATTTGTAAATATTATTATTATTTATCAATTTTGGAAATTGTTTTTGCAGGTTTCTGGTTGATAATGTTAGTACTTATTTAGTAAAAAGTAAATTTTTAAAAGTGATTTTTTTTGCAAAATTAATTTTGTTTTTTGTTGTAATTTAAAAACGAATAACTATGGATATTTGAAATTTCCACTAAATATTTGTATTAGTATTTTATATACATAATATGATTTTGAGATTTTTATATGAACTTCTAACCTAACTTAAAATTTTTGTCATTATACAAATTAAAATGTTTTGAAAAAATTAAGCAAGGTTTCACATAAGTTCTAAAATAATCAAAATATGAAAAATAATTTGAAGCTAATTATAGGCATTTTATAAATTCGAATATTTACTTTTTTTAGCTTAAAAATAAAATATAAGGTCCCTGTTTATTGACTTATAGTTTTAGATATTTTATTTTAAAAATAAAAAAAAAAA
>VUJU01001000.1:0-50942 GCA_009835225.1 Aphis craccivora | reverse complement strand
ATATATATATATAATTTATCTATATTTAATATTGTATATAAATATTTTTTATCATGAATTAGTTTAGCATAGAATATAAGTGTATAACTAATAATATAATAAGTAAATAATAGTAATATAAATTATAATTGTATTATAAAACATTCTTTGAAATATGTTGAGCGCTTGTACTCAATTTTTTTTAGAATTGATTTTCTTATGCAATTATTAATAGTTAATTTAAAATTTAACTTATCTGATAGGTAAGTCACTGTTATAGTGACTCGAAGATAGGTATACAGTATAATACACGAAACCTTATATTTGGTAAAGCAACATAATTGGTTTTTTTTTATTGAATTACAACAAAATTAGTTTTGTTAAAAATAAATATAGGTACCATAAATATCACTATTTTTTATACAATTTTTGTCTAACGCATGTTGGTAGATGTTGGAGTTTTACTTTTCAATGAAAAATCATAATCAATCTTTTATAATTACAAACTAAACTCAAATTTCAGTATTTTTTTAGTTCATATTTTTCATCCCACTACTTATTTTTACAAAATAAAAATACATTGTAATTCTATTATTCAATAGCCATGTATAGATAATGATTTTATACTTTTATACGTTATAGTTTTTCATTTTTTTGTACCTGCAAACAATATTACTATTTAATATATAGTATCACAATTTATCTAGTTAGTACTATTTTATCAGCTATTTAGTCATGATAGTTGTAGTAAAAAATTAAAAACAACAACTATTTTTAACCTAAACAGTGCTGTAGTTAGTTATGATTTTTCCTTTATAATTTAGAGGGGTTACTAATATATTTCTTTATATATTTTTTTCATTATTATATAATTTAAAAACGTATTTATGTACATAATGCATTTATTTATGCACTAGAGCGGAATCCACTTGCCTACTTTTTTTAATCGTGACTTTATTTTGGTTAAGTGAATCTCCCACCAAATTGTATTTACGGCACTAAATAAAAATGTAATAGGTACTTGTATCAGTGGTCTTCAACTGATGCGTCGTGATAATAAGTCTTTTTTTTAAAATACAAATTAAATTTATATAAGGTAAAAAAATAATTAAAACTTATGTAGGTCGTGAAAAATGTAGACCTAAAAAAGTGGGTCGGGAGACCAAAGAGGTTGAAGACTACTGCTCTACATTATCAAAATAGTTAAAAATACTTTTGTGACATTTATCTTTCATAAGTATTCAATGGTAAAATATATTATTATACATAATATTATGTATTAAACTAATTGTATAATTGATCAAAAGGTATAATATTTGATAAATATTTAAAACAATAGATTTTATTAAACCCACTTTTGTCGTAGCAGGTATGGTTCCCGATGCTATCCAAAATGAATGTGCACATTGCACTGAATTACAAAAAAGAGTGATTGAAAAAATGATGTGTTACCTGAATAATCACCAACCGGATATATTAAGAGAAGTAGCTGCCAAATTTGACCCAAATGGAGAATATATGAAGCAATTTATTAATAACCTAGAGCGGAATGGAAATGAACAGTTTTTAAATCCAAATCTATTCCAAAATCAACCACAGCAAAATCCAAATCTACATCAATACCAACCACAGCAAAATCCAAATCAACCACAACAAAATCCAAACCAACCACAGTCCAATCCAAACCAATCACATCTACATCAAAATCAACCACAGTCCAATCCAAACCAACCACATCTACATCAAAATCAACCACAGTCCAATCCAAACCAACCACAACTAAATTTAAACCAACCACAGTCCAATTTAAACCAACAACATCTACATCAAAATCAACCACAGTCCAATCTAAACCAACCACATCTACATCAACACCAAACACAACAAAATCCAAACCAACCACAGCAACATCAACATCAACATCAACAACAACCAAAACAAAATCAATACCAACCACAACAATATCAAAACCAACCACAACAACATCAACACGAACAACAATTAAAAGCAACGGTAGTAACAACGGCACCAATATCTTATACGGCAATTCAAAAACCTTGACTCTATAACTATTAAAATTATGATTGTGTATTTATGTACAAAATAGAGTCAAAATTACTGTTATTTATTTCACAAGGAAATTATAAATTAAATGAGCAAGAAAAACACAAGTATATGTAATAAGTAATAACGGTTATTTTTTCCCCATCATTAAACTATTATTTTTAAGACACTCTATATTTATATTTAAAAATAAAGATGAATTCATCATATGTAAATATTTTAAATGGAAATATATATTTAATAATGAATTTATTATTATTATTTATTACCTATATATGATTGCATAATCGTATAGACAATATAATTAATTAATATAAAATAATAAACTGTTTTTAATTTTACCTATTTAAATAAATTGAAACAATAATAAATAAAAACTAAATTTTGATCAATTAATATATTTGAATTGTACCTATATTAATATGATTTAAAATACGTAACCGTGATAGTATCACGAATTGTAATAAAAGTAGTTTAAAAAAAATTGTACACCCACTGGTTTTAAAAATATTTTGAAATTATTTTAATAAATACAGACGTTACTTTTTAATATACGTAAACAATAAATATTAAACAAGCTTACGATATCGTTTTTATGATTTTATCAAATAACCAGTAAACCTACTTAGGTACCAACATCCTGAGTAATTTAAAATAAATGAATGAATCTAAACCATTTAATATTTATACTTATAGAAATAAAAACTATTTTACGTTGAATAAAATGATCGTCTGTTGCATACTTGCATTATTTATTTTGTTTTTAGTAAAATTTATTGAAATGAATTATTATTTTTATGAAGTTATGCAATATACAATAAATATATCATATTTCTTGCATAGATATATTATAATTTATAATACATTAATATTCAAGGAATTCAGCTACCATGTCTTGCAATGTTCTGCTCTGCTCTTATTTGAAGTTCCTTGAACATATAGATACCTAGCTCAATGATATTTCAATCAGCAGCATACTGTATGCCTCGTATTTTTTTTTGCGTTTTCCGTTTATGACCGGTTTTGTGCAGTTGTTTCATTTATTTACATGAATTGTATATATTATTATGCATTATTATAAAATATATTGTAAGTCGATGTATTGATTTACTTAACGATTGAAATAAATATGGTGTTATAATATTATTTCAAATAGCATTTTTAAATTTAAATTTGATATTTTAAACATTTCCATATATTTCTATGATTTGTAATTAACTTATAGGTCATTATATGTATGAAAAATACAATTTGCAGTAAATAAGTAATAAAATAACAAACTTATTTAACAGTATCCGAGTCATACAAATAGTAATATTGAAACAGTAACCATATTTGATATCAAATTGAAACACAACTTAAAACAATTTGATTGTCTTATAATACTACTGATCTTTTAATTTAAATTAATTTTTTATTACTTCAGTTAGAAGTTGTATATATAGATAAACTCACGAGTTATGGATTAATACTTAATTAAATATTTAGATTACAATATATATATATATATATTTATTGTATTTTTATAATTTATGTAATATTTATAAAATAGCTAGGTTTTTAAAATGAAAGTTGTTTAATTGCATATGATTTGTTATTTTATATTTGAACATATTGAAAGTATAATATAAGGATCAACTCATTATAATAAATATTAATTCATTTTGGAGTTGAAATTGAAGTATTTTTTTTTTTTTTAATAATAAGCAAAGACATTTCTCTACGTCAAGGTTTTATTAAGATGTCGCTCACTAAATCAATATTTTATATTATAAACTTTGTATACACATGAATATAATTTCTTTAATGACATTCATAATTGAAATAAATATTTTTGAATGACTCGCTATCGTAGACACAAAGTAGAAGTTGATATAATTATTGATATTAGTTACCACCAACGTCGGGAGATGAGCAGGTAAAATAAAAAAATGGCAATATGGCGTTGATGTTTGCGCAGAGGATGACGGTGACCTTGAGATGGGCACGTTTTTTTTTTTTTACTGCGTTTCCGTTTCATGTCCAACAACAGACGTCCTTAAGTGCGAATCGGTTGAACTATTCCATCGGTTGATCCGTTACTTTTGCACTAAATCCCATGTTAAACAGTCGTTAGAACTTAATATACGTATAGAAATAGGTCTAATCAAATAAAAAAAAATATATATATATTGATAAACACTTGCGTTCATTTTTCGGTTTTGTAAACGATTTAATGTAAGCACAGCCACATGAATATTTTAACGATTTTTTGTTATGTAACTGTGATGTGCGACACTGAAGTCAAGCCGGCTGCGAGCGCACAAAGATTGCAGAGTGTGAACCAAAATGTGACACCAACCAACGATGGGCGTAAAACCATCAGAGAAACATCGTCATATCCAACTCGATACGATTATATTGATATTGAAGCTGTTATGAACAATGAACGAATCATAAAAATTCTCTTCAACTGTGTTATGAGCCGAGGACCATGTACCAGAGAGGGTTTGGAGCTCAAAAGTAAGCTCTTGATAACATGAATACCGTTTTTTATACAATATTTATATTAAATTATATAAAATTAATAATCATAGGATCATTTTGTAATAATATTATAAAATCTTACATAAATTAGAAAGAGTTAATGACATTTAATAATTAATAATTCATAGGTACTCAAATAAATATTTTTATTTTTAAGTAATTTAATTAAACTTAACACATGTTTTTAAAAACTGTTTCAAAATGTTTTCATATTATTTAATTTTGTCAAATATTTTGAATTAAGATTAAGATAAAATAGATATTCGTAAATATATGAAGTCAAACCAAGGTACCAATAGAGGACTACAATAATATTAAATTAAATTCGTGTTCTTTTTTTTTTATTTTAACCATCGTGTAATTTTGGTTTTCTAACAAAAACTAAAAACACTCTTGTTTATTTATTATTTTTTTACGTAAATGTCAAGGTTTTTTATATAATATTTATCATGAATTTTATAGATTGTTGTACAAGTTTAAACTTTAAAGTAATCTACGAATCCACCACATTAATACAATAGTATTAATTTTATTTTTTATTTCCTTTATTTATTTATTACTGTTATATATTTTTCGATTTTTTGGATTCAGTATGAACTACTTATAAAAAACTTTTTCGAGAAACTAATTAAATTTCCAAGTCGTATACATAAAAATTGCACATTAAATACATTTTCAACTGCAAAACAATTTGTAAATTTTCGTAATGTTGATGAATATTGTCAAAATATGAAATCCAAGTCCTTATAAACATAAATTGTAACTGAGTATTTTAAACATTTTTCTATACATATTTTTGATTGATTAAAAATTTTTTATTGACATACATAAAAATAAAACAAATAAAAACAAAAATCCATAAATAACTCAAAATGTGTCAAAATATTTAAAAAATATTATCATGAAGTATAAAAATGATGAATAATTAGTGATAAAATTTAAAGTACCTATCTACAGTTATTCATTTTCAAATTACAACAAAATATTAAAAGACGTTTGAGAAGTAATATTTATTTAACGAGTATCCAATGTTGTAAACTGGTAAAACTACCAAGACTATAGTATCTCAGTATCTCAGTATAGACTCAGTATCTACCTAAATCCTTAGTATAATATAACCATATGCATTTTAGTTTTTGTTGTTTGTATGGTTCTTACATCCTCATAGGAAAATATACAATATAAATACAACGTAAAAAGTTTTTCCTATGTATATACCTATGATCATCATTTTTTTTTTTTTGTCTACAGAGAAAACTTAAAAGTTACTTAATTTTTATTAACATAACGTCTCGTATTATAATACGTATATTACTTTTATCAGTACTTTAAAATCGATTAAATGAAATTTTTAAAAAATATTCATTTTCTTTCTGTTAATTTATACATGAAGTTAGTGAAATATGGAGAAATACAACGCTATATATTATATTGTATGTATTCAAAGGAATATACGTTAAATTGATTAATACATTTTGTTAATAATAAATCAGAAATAATGTTTATTTCAGCATTAGTTATATTTTTTTACTTATATTAATTAATATTGTATCATGATAAAATGCATTCGACAGAAGCAAATAATAATATTAATCAAAATGGCAATTTATTAGGTTTATAATTTATTATTGTTATTTTTGAAATAAAAACACATTTAATTATATGTAGAATTTATGCATACCTACATAATTAGTTTCCATATTTTACGACTAAGATAAGGAGCATAACGTTTATTTATAATTTACATTGATCGTATGAGATTTCAATGTAAAAGTAAATAAATATTTTTAAAATGTAGGTGTTGTATATACCTAAATAATATTGATTTTGTGTAAATTAAATACAAATTATTTATTTAAAAATATTAATTAAAAAATACATAAATTTAGTTAATTATAACTTTTATTTGATTAAACTGTAAACTGCTATAAACAGTTTTCAAACAACTTGTATTCCTTTATAGTAATTTATGTTTACTATATATTATATAGTGTAATAAAAATTTTCTACTATTCTTATCTTTGTTTTTAATCAACTATTTTTTTTTTTTATAATTAACAATTTTTTAACTTTTTCTAAACATTCATTTATTTTTATGTTATCTATATTTAATCTTAAAACAAAATGAGTTTTTGTAAAATGTATTAATGTGTATATCTAATCATTCTAATATATTTTTAAATTAAATTCCAATAATAATATTCATTAGGTATGTTAAGTTGTAATTAGTTTTAAAATTATAAAAATAAATAATTTCTTTATAAATTTGAGTAACTGAAAATTATATATCGAAATTCAATATAATTATATTATGCAAAAATATAAATTTAAATGTAATTTTATGAAATTTTTATTTAGATTTTCTAAATAGATCCAGAATTTCAAAATATTTACTAAAATATTTAAGATGCAATAAATTATTATTTATAATTTAGCTTGTAGAAAATAATATTTCTTATTATTTACGTTCAATCACAGTTAAAAAATTAATTCTCAATTTATTTAACTAAAATGTTTATGTTATAGTCTTAAGTAAAAAATTGAAATTTGGTTAATGTTAGTATAATAAATTATAATTATGATTCCTCAGTCCATTCATATTTCAATAGAAATAATAATTTTAATGATATTAAAAAATAGTAAGATTATTTTATTTTGAACAGAAAAACATCTCGTAATACCAAAATTTAAACAAATTTTAATATAGACAATGAAACAAATTAGAGGAAAAGAAATTTACATATAAATGATTTGTGAAAAATACATATCACATTTATAATAATTATAATTATAAACAATTAATACACGGTATATTATGCACGTAGTTATGAGTCATGAGTACCTACAAATATGTATAATTTAGTCGAGTTACGCCCTTTTAACACAAGACGATAAGTATTAAATCTTATATGCTGGCTTTTTAAACTCGTTTTTACAAAAAAGTGAGATTGGCCCTTTTAGACCTAAGTCACAGAATTAAAAAAATCTAAAATTATACATAAGTCAAATACTTTTAACTCTTATCAAATAATTTGTAATACACTATACCTTTTTGTATTATACGAACTTATAATAATACATTTTGTATAATCTTTTATAATTTTTATTGATAATATAGATTTAAAATTCTAGTATTTTGGAATTGACAGAATTGAAAAATATTTGTTAGGTACTAAATTATACCAATATTGGCAATATTACTTAATTTAAAATCTAAATATAAACTGTTTTAAAAAGTTGATCACACAAATATTATAAAAAAAAAAAAACTATTTACAGAGAAATTCTTACATAGGTAGTTTATAAAATTTATACTATTTTGTTTTTTTTTTTTTGTTTTTACTATAAAATTGTTTTTAAACCTTTGTAATATGTTTACTTTTGTCAAAGGGCTAAGCCCGTAAAAAAAAAAAAAAATAAATAAATAAATAGGTAAACATTTTTTAATCAAAAATTAACCTAATTAATGTTTTTAAGAATACATTTTTAGAAAGTTTGTTCGAATTCATTATAAAAACAATGTAAAAAAATATTTATATTATTAATATTTTTATCGTTTTTGTTCTCTTTTTTTGTTTAAATGATAACATATATTTTTATTTTCATTCCCTTTTGTCTTGAAATTAAGAAAAAAAATTTTGAAAATTAATCGTACTTGTTAATGTGTAATTTGAATATTTTTGAATTTCTAAGAGACAGCTTATGGGAAATATTGTATTACATTTATTGATCGAGTCTTAACATTTTGATATACTAAAATACTGAAATTTAAACTATTATTAAAAAATGGTTATAAATATTTTAAATTAATTCAGTCTAAATATTTAGAAATTGATAATTTTAATAACAAGATAAGTGACTATTTAAAGTTCCTATGATTAATAATAATAAAATATTAACTGATTGAAAAAAATTAAAAATTCACCTTTCTATCATAAGTTAAAAAGTCAAAGTATTTTTTTAAGTTATACCACGTATAGAAAATATAAATTTAAATATTTTGTAATAAGTATAAGTCTAAACAGTTATCCATTTTAGAATTGTAACAATACAAGATTATCGATTTTGTTGAAAAATTATTTTTCTTGATAATTTAAAAACATATCGAGAATTTTTTTATTTTAACCTCTTGAAAGTTGAAAGTACCAAATGTTTAAATCCTATTTTCTATCAGAAACCACCTCCAATGTTTAATATTGAGACATACTTTTTACTATAATATAACGTGCACATAAGTACGTACACACAAACAACACATAGTTTCGCTTTGAATTTAAAATTAATTTTAGCAAGTTAAGTAAGGTAAAATTACATTTATTACTTAATGTTAAATAAATATTTTTATTAAATTAACAGAAAAAAACTAAAGTTAAATTTTTACAATTATTTTTGAAGATATCATTTAAATTAGACTTAGAACTAGTAAATTATTTCAACTTCAGTATTTACTTGATGTCTGTATGAATAATTCCAAGGCTACAAAGTAATAGTGGTTGATTTTAAGAAAGTGCCACTTAACTGTAATGTTAATTAATTGATCTTCTGAATCAGTGAAATTAAATACACATTTATTTACAGACAGTCACGATAGCCATTTAAAATACTCTACCTGAAGAATTTATTCAACTTTCTGCTAGAGTGTAACAACTGAGTATCCTTATAATTTAGTATAAAAAAGTACAAAAATATATTTGTCTTTTGCTAACAACAGAAAATGACAAGACCTTTTTTAAGACCTTCAATACTTTACCAAATTAATAATAAATATTAAATACCATAATATTAAAAGTCGAGACAAAGCTAGAAAACTTCGATTTTTCATGGTTATGTTCAAATATCATTTAAACTAATATTTCTGCATACAATAAACCTAAAATATAAATTTAAAAAATACTTTTATTACTTTTTAGTTTTCAATGTCATAGATAACACAGTGTAAGCAGCACAAACAAGACCTATTCAAGGAAATATTTATTAAATTTGAAAATACATATTGAGAACGCCTAACTAAACTTGTTTATGCAACACTAAAAACTCCTTGCACTAAAATACGCAATCCAATTAATACATTTTAATATAAATATTATTTTTCCATGACTTCTAATTTTAAAAAAATTTCAAAAAATGTTTATACTCTTCAATATAATCAGTTTTATTCAAAAAAAATAATTATCCTACTATTCCTATAACAGAAAAATATTCACTAGAAATAGATATTTTTTACTTGAAAAATGTTATCAAGGAACAATATATTTTGAAAAATATTACATATTATTAAGTAATATAGATAACTAAAAAATATATAAGATACTAAAAAATCAAGAATATATTAAATTTATAAACATTTTATCTATAAAAATGTTAAATTATGAAAAATAAATGAATCAAATTAAAACAATTACCAAATTTAAAATTGATTCAATACCTGTACTAAGTATACTACAGTGTACTTACATAAAAAAAGCTTTGTGATACGTATTCCTATAATAAAAATTCATATTACTAACCCAAACATTTAATTTTTTTAATAATAAACTACAACTATTTTTATTTTTAAATGTGCAAACATTTTTTTTTAATGTATTTGCTATTAATTTAAAGTTTAAAAAAATGTTGATTTCCACTTAAAAGTCAAATTGGTGTACCTATATATTTATACAATTATGTTTTATATTGGTTTTAAATTATATATTATATTATGGAAAATATTTACTTGTTTTATTTGTTATGTTTATTAAATTTAAATTGCATTATGATTTTAGGGATTGTTCCAGATGCAATTCAAACAGAATGTGCTAAATGTAATGAAAGGCAAAGAAAACAAGCAGGCAAAGTTTTAGCTCATTTACTGCAATACAAACCAGAGTATTGGAAAATGTTGGTGCAAAAATTCGATCCAAATAATGTCTATTTGAGAAAGTATATGGCAGACAATGATGATGACGAAAAATTATCTCTTCAAAAACTTAGCAACGATACTACTAAAAAAAAGCGGAATATTTAGTTATACAATAATTGTATTATTGAATAACTAATTTTATATTTTCTTTTGAATATATTCGTATATATTTTAAATTATAAATAACAAGCCAATGCACCTATAATATTAGAAGTATTTTAAAGTGTAATATTTAAAAAATATTATCCTCAAGATATGTTTTACATAATTTTTTGATATAATTTAATTATATATACACACATACTACATACATATATTTTTTCATACCTAATAATTTTTATTTCATATACATTTTGTAAATTATCATTATTTTATATTACTTTATTATGATATGCTTATTAATAGGTTATTACTTATTACATTACTTTATGTATTCATTTATAATTTTATATTTTATCATATTGATTTTATTTTTTTTTATACTGTGGTCTAAAAATAAATCATATTGAGTAGTTGAGTTAATAATTATTTTAAATAACTGTAATGTTTATCTAGTAATGTGTACAGCTATCTATATCGATATTAAGATAGTTGTAGAATGTAGAAGAATTAAATACTTCTATTCTTCAAATGGAAAATATTTTAACCAAATAAGTTAATTAGAAAATTATTATTATTATAATAATTATTTTCGTGACTTTTAACTAATTGAAAGTTACAATATTATTAATTTTATTTTTTTATTAAGTTTACAAATTTACAAATTATTAAAAAAATATTATTTTTCATTTTATAAATCTTATTGCTGTGTGGGAATTAATTAGCAATAGTATGTACTTGTTATGGATAATAATAAATAATAATTAATATATGTACTAAGTCTGCCAAAACTTAATTGGACAATTTAAAATGCACTTCTTAATGACGTAATGTACAATTATTGCCAATATAAAATGTCGTACAACATAAAATAAAATAATTAAAATGATAGGATGGAATTATGTAAAAATACTGCACAAATATTTTATTTAAAATAAATTAAAATAATCTAAATAATCTTGAAGGACATATTTTTTCTAAACAATAATATAAGACAGTAAAACAGTATAGTCTAAATATCTATCTTTGTCTTATGTATAATTGTACATCTATAATGGCCTATTATTGAAAGCTATATATATACTTTGTATTTTGAGCAGAGCCAGAAAGTAAATGAATTTATTGTAAAAATGAGTATACATACTGTCTTTCTTTTAATACTATTTTAGTTGGTAAAAATGTGATATTGATAAATTTATAATTTTCTGAAAGCTAAGTATTAACATTAAACTAATTTGTGATGTATATTTAATATGATAACATCAAAATAAAAAACTCGTATCTCATGCTATCACATGTAATCTTACCACAGTTTTTTTCTTCTCCTGTAAAGTTTGATAAAAGTTACTTACGAGGTTTCGAAGCCGACGATTTATAGAATTATGTAATTTATCATTGCTTTCAAGATAGCCATTAATATTTATTTTCAGTCATATTATTGTAGTACTATATACCTAATAGTATTTTTTTCAAGTTTTATGTGTAAATTTATGACCGATTTAAGGTTTTTAAGTTCTTTGTCTTAATTTAATCAATACAAAATATGAATAAACGTATATTTGATATTTATTTTTGGTTTTCGATCCCGACTAACAGACCCCAATAACTTAAGCCATTTTTTGTACTATACCTTCATAGATCTATGTCCTACACCTCATATTTATTCACACCAACTTGTTTTATTCAATTCCCTCGTCTTGTTTTAAAAAATCAAAAAAGAAAAATACTTATTTTTAAAAAAGTAAAAAAAAACATGACCAAAAATTAACACGACCTGGTTATAAAAATGAATAAAAAAATTTAAATAAAAAAAGAATTAATTACCATGTTTTTTTCTAAATTGTCAGTAGTGAAACTAACTCTGTATAGTGTTTGACGGAATATAGTTTTAATTGTATTCATGGGCGCCCATTGGGGATGAGCAAGATAGAGCACTTTCCTCCCCCTTAGACAAAAAACATTAAAAACTTGTTGCTCAATAAATATAACCATAATGTTATTATTATCTTTATTACCTTACATTTGAGAATTTTTTTATTTTGACCCCCCTCCCCTAAAATTTGACATGTGATATTTTAAAGTATTATTCATTTTCCTGTTAAAAGTGCCCTACAAGTATCAAATTTTCTTATTATGTATAAACTATAAATTTAATTTATAGATTATACCCTTATCTAAAACTGCATGTATTAAAAAGCAACCATCAGATCAGTGGCGTATTTAGAATTTATTTTAGGGCGACTAAAATAGTTTTTCTCCCTCCACTTGAAACACCTGTAGATACTATCAATTTATTATAACATCATACCTAATATATATTATATATATGACTCGAATTTTAAAGCACGCCTAATAAACAACAAAAAAAGCAAACGATTGTTTTAAAAATGCATAAAAGAAGCATATTTAAAAAAAAAAAATATCAAAATTTTGCTATTTATAAAAATGAAAAACAAAATTGAAAAATTTATTTGAATAAAAAAAAAGTATTATTTATCATGTATTTCCCTAGATTTGCAATAGTGAAGTTGACTATTATCTGACAGAATATTTTTATACATAGAAAACAAACTTTCTACATCCACTGAAGTGATCGGTGCATACTTCATACAAGAGGTTTCAAATAACAACACCAAATCTTAAAGTTTGAAATGGTTGAAATCGATGTTATAGGCATACTGACTGTATAGATACTGCAGGTTATATGACACAATCTATTCATTTAATATATTTAATAATTAAGAAGATAACGAAAACAATAATAATCTAATATAAACATTTAGTCCGCATTCTGGGTTTTTACGTTTCTTGTTAATTAATTTTTTTATTATTACTATAGTAGCATACTAAACATAAATATTACAGCTGAAATAACTGAAAAAAACAATAACAGTATTTATTTATATAAAAAAAATAAATTGGTTTATTTGGAATCAGAATGACGTGAAACGAATTTATGTACATTACATAAGTTAAATTTCTATCCCATACATAACAAAAGAAGCTTATGCTTTAAAATCCGAGCTCTAGTAATTACTCATTATGTGTGATAGAAATAGACAATTGTACGAGTAGTGATTCTAAATTTGTATTTAAATTACCATTATATTAACCATTTTATTCACTTTTTATAGGTACTCGTATACTATCATATCTAGTTAAATTTTTGAAATAATACAAAACGTTTCTTTTTTATGAATTGCTTGATTTGAAATAGGCATTTCGATAAATGGTTAGTTATTTTATTCAATAGGCATTGAACTAAATATCTAGGCGGATAGTAAAATTTTATAAAAATTAAATTCTTTGACTACATGCCTAGTCATTTAGTAAAATGCATGATTTGACTATACGCCTACGCTATATACATTTCTTCTTATGTCTTTCCCTATTTATAGTTTCATTTACATCACGATTTTCATAGCCGCTATCTCTAACTTCAAGTTATTTTTCCCACTCAATTTATCTATAATAAGTGTTATTCCTAAACTACCTATATAGGTAATTAGTTTTTTATTCTATCATTTCTTCATCACATTCACCTTAAAACTTTTATATATGCTACAGAGTACCGTAGTCACCTTCATAGTTTTGTTAAAGAACTATAGAAATGTTTGTGCTGAATATTTAATAAATAACTAGATTATTAGCATCAGGTATTAACCGTATATAGTAGTTTAAGCCATATTCAAATGAATTTTCTTAATTGTACATCTATTAATATTGATACTTACAATGCTTTGAGTTTACCTCGTATGTATGGCAAATATTTTAAATCAAATAATATGTTTCTAAAAAAAACTTTATGAATCAATAAATAACTTTTTTTTGACTAATTTAAAATACACGTACCATTCAGGACTAGAAAAAATATAAATAAGTAGTAAATCATAATTGCTGATTTATTAAAGGCTAACTGCCTCAAACTTGTTAACTCACGAGTTAAAAAAACTAGTTTTTTATCTTAGTATTGTTTTATTAGACAATAAGACTTTTGAGGTCACTGATACACTTATAGGTATTTCAAATAAAATCGATATGATTTTTTTTTTTTAAAGATGATTTTTGCAGGTTATAGCACTTTATTTGGTGATTGACTGTGTGATAAAATTAGTTCCTTTATTAGGTATATGTAATCTATTTAATATCCCATGACAATTGTTGAATTATGTTTAATAAATCATAAATATCACACATTTTTATTTAAGATTCTTATCAGAGCGATGGATGATTTGTTGTAAGCAATATAATGATATAGTTTTGTTTTTGTTTTTTTTTTTTTTTTTAACAAAATATAACTTTAAAGAAAAAAATATTGTTTGATCTTAAATTTTGATAGTGGTTTCTTCATAGCATCTTTTGAGAAAATTAAATTGTATATCTTAACAATTCAGTAGAGTGACTTCACTGACTTATTTATTAAACACGTTTAGGATTTTTTTTCCTTTATTTAAATTAAGTTCTTAAAATCTTCATATTTTAAAATTTGATGTTGATGTTTGAAAATTTTAATGTTTGATAATTATATAATATATAAAAGTTCGAGGTGTATACATTTTAATAATACCCTAACGTTGATTAATTGTTAAAAAACCGGGTTTGTAATTTTTAAAACTAAAAATAATCTTAACACCTACTACAATAATTACATTTGATGTGAAACAATTTTAAATCAGTTTATGAATACATTTCAAGTCTAGAATCTTAAATATAAATTATTCTGAAGTTCAGATAATTATATATACATCTTTTTCTTATTATATATATATATTAGCAATTAGTTCTTTATTTGAAATTTTAAAACATATAGTGTGAGTAATAATTTTTTTTAAAAAAACGACGATTATTATCAAAAATGTTTGATAAATATATTTTTTATAAAAGTTGAATGGAACAAAAACAATACCTACATACTAGTTAATTTTAGTTAATTTATTCCTGATTTTCAATGTTGTCGTGTCATCATTTAAGATAAATTATAACATACAATTTAATACTATTGCAGTTAGATCGACTAAAATTCGCAACACACTGAAATTATATTTCCATTGCATTAGCATAAGCTTAGGCCTTAATTCAAGACAACATTAATCTCATATTAAATAGTGTTATCTTATAATAATCTCTATATCCTTATACCTTATGTTATGTTTACTTAAAATTATTCTAGCAAGAAGATAGTATTTTAATTACATTCAATGAGTTGACTAAAATCTTTCACTTAAGTGGTGTTTTTATAAAACAATTTTTTTTTTTTTTAAGAAATAAATGATAATTTTTTCGGTAACTAGTGTTTAGTTATTAATCTTTTTTATTTAATGTATTTGCAAAATATTGTCTTTTACTTTGTTTTTTTTTTTATTTCAACGAAAAAATTGTTAGGTAGTTTGTTTTAAAAATTTGATAAATATTAAAAACATTTATATTAAATAAATCATCTTTACAGTATCAAGATTACGTTACTAAAAATATTATTACTTTTTAAAAGCTTTATAGATTTATATTAGAATACGGTTTAAAATATCTACTAATCTTAATATTTAAATTACAACTTTAAACCTACCCTAAGAAAAATAATTTTTATATTTTTATACCAATTAGTAATTACATAACATTCATGACTAATGAGCCACATAAAATATTTAAATAAAAATAACTATATAACTATAAATTATACGTAAAAAAAATAAATAATGTTATTGTAATGATTAAAAAATATATACTTTTATTGTAATGATTTTCAAGGTCTTGGAAATTATAATTATTCTACTAAAATATAAAACAGGTATAGTGTACACTTAAATAAATATATTTTTTGAAGCAAGGTCAACTTTTAAATAAAATGTAACCACATTTTATACTAGTCTGTTAATGTGCTATCTTATTATAAAAACTAATCATTACCACTAAATTTCTATATTTCTTTTCGTCAACTAATTAACTAAAATTAAAATATTTTTTTAAAATTTATAAAGTAAAAGCGCACTTGAACGCAGTTTTAAAATCATATATTATGTCTATACAATATAGTGTGACACATTATAAAATATGTAATATCCATAAAATCCATGTTTTTAACAATCTAGAGTATTTATATTATTTTAATAATTGATATACTTCTTTTTCATTCTATTATAACATTTTTGTTAAATAAATAAATTAATATTAATTTTTAATGAAAAAAACAATCGTATAAATTGAAAATGTATTTACAAAATAATAAGTAAATAAGTTTAAATAATTTTTATAACATTTTTTTATTATTTGTTAATATACTAAATAGCTTTAAATTATACTATGTATAAATAATAATGTATAAAGAAATTGTGCGTACTTATTAAGTTATATTAGTTATCTACTGTATAAGACATAAGTATACTATTTATACACTTATACTGTATATAATTAATGTAAAAAGACATGCTAAACAGTACTCGCATTACACATTTATATGTGTGTTCCACTGAAGAATTTGTAATTATTGTTCTAATAGAACTCTAATAAATATAAATAATTGCATATGATTATGATTATGTTCTACATATATTTGTCACGATAAAAATACTAAGTTATAAACCATATTGAAAAACGTCCAAAACGGGTTTTATGTAAAAAAAAAAAAATTTAAAATTTAAATGCTTCAATTATAATAAATGAACTATAATACATCGTGTTAAGAAAGAATCATTAGAACTTAGAAGTTAGAATTATTATTTTTTTTTTTTTTTTTTAAGAAGTTTTAACTTACAATTATTATATCTCGACAATTATATACATGAAATTAAAATAAATATAATTTGGTAAAGTTCACATTTCTAAATGAATTATTAGTTATATAAAACTAAAAACAATAACTTATGTTTTTACTTCTTGTAAAATGCCAATTCGAAAACATGTCCATGTTATATTTTACCACGGAATTAATTTTTATCATTATTTTGTTTTACTGTGGATTTTTATTCTACATCGAAAAATTATACATTAGCACTAAGTGTTATAATTTGATCGAAAGGTTCATATTTAAGTATAGTTTAAATAATTGTCCTTTAAAACATTTTTCTATAAAGTTGCTATTTTGTAATTTTTTAATAAATTGTTCTAATTAACTATTTTATATGTATATTAGTTTGTTTATTGTATAGAATAAATAAACAGGAGTATTATGAAAAGTTCAATTATTTTCGGATTATTTATATTATTCTGTTATAAAAATCATTAATTTATAAAGTTCATACTTACTAGAAAGATATTAAAATTAATAGTTACTAAGACAGGTTTTTTAAATTTAAATCTATACATAGTATAATTTATATAAATATTTACTTAAATAATGGTACTAAAATAATTTATTCTGTGTACGAATTAATCTGTAACTCTATTAGTACACGTATAATTAATTTAGTAAATTTTTTTATAATAATATCAGATTACATTATTCAGTTTAATCATGTTTTTTCAAATCCAAAGGATTTTAGGTTACATAAATTCTGTAGTTCATACTATCTTGAAGCGACTTCGATTATAATGAAGTTACATTTTTATTTTATAAATAAAGTTACAGTAAATATGTGAATAGGGAATAGTTTAAAAAGGTAACAAATGTTGATGCGTAGTATTAAATTATATTAGAAAAAAGATGTAGGTTATTTAATTTAAAGGTGTATGTTTTTTTTTTTTAATTTAACACATACATTACAGTAACTAACTCAGTAATTCATATTAACGAAATGATGACTTTAAATATGTTTCATTAAATTTAATAGATTTAGTAAAGCTATAAATATTTTTACAGTTAAAATAATAATATTTTGAAGGGATTTAAATTAAAAATGTTTAGTACTTTTCTTAATAATTAAGAAAAACCAAAAAAATGTAATTTATTTTACTGAATGAGAAAAACCGAAATTTGTACTCCCTATTATTATTATTATTATTTTTTTACTATTATTCAAATTCTAACAATCCTAATGTTTAGAAATTTAACCAAATGTTTGTATGTTTGTATCAGTGTTATCTGTACAATATGGTATAATTTTTAAAATAGTTACATTTTTCAAGGTTTTTATAGACATTTTGAAATTATTGAATTTTGTTTTTTATGTACCTACTGGAATACATTTCAAGCTTGGCCAAAAAGTTTAAAAGAATAGAACGAGATCCTACATTTCTACATAAGTGTTTTTAAATTTATCTATTTAAAAATATGAGAAATATATAGTTATTTTATAGTTTTAGGATAGTTTTTTTAATAAAAATTTCAAGTTAAATTTTGATAAAATTGGATATTTAAACAAAAAATAAATATTTTAGGTTTTTTTTTATACATAAAAAATATTATTTGTAGAAACTGGAAACTTTTTGCCACTACGTATATATCTAAGTTAACCTTTTTTACTTGATGAACCTATCCACATCTTCTATTATGGTACATCGATATTAACTTATACACGAACAACAGTAAGTAATATTATATGAAATAGTATTTTTGAATAACTGGTTATTATATATGATGCATCTATATATAATTTAGTTTTGGTAAAAAATAAGTACAGTCAATTGTAAATAAGAACTAATAGAAAAATAAATTAATATACCAATACAGATTTATTATAAAATATCCTGAAAAAAAATAGCTGATGAGTTATTTCTGCTCAGATTTGTTTGATAACCTACTCAATGAAGTTCACTCAATACAATATATTATTTAGAAGAATGAGCTCCCGAATTTGAAAAAAAAAATCGTATGTTAAACTTATGATTTTTTAAATCATTTAAGTTTATAATACCAATAAAAGTATAATATTGAAATGAATTAGTCAAGATGTCAACGTACCTACATAGAATTATAATATAAGGTAATTGAAAACAATAATATAATTATTTATGATTTTTTTTATATTTTTGATGTTTATTGGATTGAATTAGAATACTGATGATTTATATTTATTATTAAACCGTAAAAAACAGTGAATATTACTTACAAAAATTGTTAAGTAGAATAAAAAATACTATACATACGCTAATAAAAAATAACTGTTGTAAAACTTTAAAATTTGATTTGTTTTTTAATTTTACCGAAATCAGTCAGATGGAGTCATGGTTATGATATTTATTTTGTTATGATCGAGTTTGTAAACATAATGATACTTCGAAGAATAAATTTAACGGAAAACGATGATATTATAATGACGTACAAGATTGACGTAGGTAAACAAAATTTCCCTAAAAGCTTTTAATAAATAATAATTAAACATAGATTATTTTTTTATAATAATTAGAGGGTAATTTATACGTGTTCTGAGAAGAACTGCCGGCAATATTATGACGTATTAAACTCTTGGACCATAATAACTGAATATAAAAACTCATTTCTGGTCGACCCGTTCGATACCACAACAATAATATTTATGCATAACAAGTATAGGCGGAAATAAGTACTAACCAACTGGTGGGTCGGGGAATGGGGAAATGAGTTTAAGAGGTAGGTACTATGACGACAATCACGAGTCACTATAGAAGGTCGTCGAGCAAAAATTATAATGCTGTAATACCACACTTTGTCTTAGTTTGGCGAAGTATAAAAAAAAAACAACAACACACGATTGATGCCGATGATTATTGCTTATAAAAGCTGATCTAAAACGTCTTCTATTCAGTATACAATTGTACGCCATGGATTCCAGAATTGCAGTAGCCTGTGTTGTTTTGGCTGTGTTCGCAGTGGACCGTACGGTCGGAGCGCCACAAAAAGATGCCGTAGCCGTAAGCGGTCCCGCTTATACTACTAAATACGACAACATTGATGTTGATCAAGTTCTGGCTTCCAAAAGATTAGTAAATAGCTACGTTCAATGTCTGTTGGACAAAAAACCGTGCACTCCCGAAGGAGCTGAACTGAGAAGTATGTATACTTACTGCATTTTTATTTAGTTGAAGAAAATAAATACATTACAACATTGTAAGATAATATCATTTCTTTATCATTCAGTATGATTCCCCATACACTGTTAGTGAGTTGGGCAGTAGGTTTTTATTGAATCTAATAAAATGTATTAGAATATAAATCTACTAATACACTTTTTACTAAAAAACCAAGCTTTATGTTATAATATATAACTATTTACCTTTTAATTAATTTTTAAACCAATAATTGTAGGTTATCACTGATATAGCTATACATATTATAATAGCCTGAATCACAAAAATTACATTTAAATTAATTATTAAATATGTATAATATATTGGTCCTTATGATTAAACTAGAGATTTCAATCATTTATTTTAAAATTAGAAATTTAAATCAGATAAATTATAGAACAATAAACTATTGCTATTATACATACAACGATAATGTGTTCTTAATCCAATGATACTGTTTGTATGAAACATTGTTTTATTATTTATATAGAACATAGTAATGTGTTAAAAATAAAATAGAATGTAAACACTAATCTTAAATATTTTTGTTTTACAGAAATTTTACCCGATGCCTTAAAAACACAATGTGCGAAATGCAATGCCACCCAAAAGAATGCTGCTCTTAAAGTTGTTGACCGACTCCAGAAAGATTATGATGCAGAGTGGAAACAGCTCCTTGACAAATGGGACCCAAAACGTGAACATTTCCAGAAATTCCAACAATTTTTAGCGGAAGAGAAGAAAAAGGGTTTTACTAAATTTTAATTTTAAGGATACGTTAACCAATTAGTATAGTAGTTTATAATAATTTAGATTTATCAATACATAAGAATGCAATACCTATATGCACTATTTATCAAATGTATACAAAAATAATAAAAATATCATTACATATTTATATGTACAATTCTTGTTTGTTTGTTTTTTTAAGATCATAAAGGAAATAATCAATATTTTGATTTATGTTTTTATTATGTTATATTTATTTTGTATTCGTCTAAAACATAAAAATGAAGAATAATATATATTCAATTAACATACAGTTTTTGTATTTAATTTGAAATAAAAGCAGTCATTTTAATTAAGATTAATCATTTCGTATTCTATAAAATCTTACGAGTGTTAAAAAAAATTCACAGTTCGTTGTCAAATCATTATCCTTATAAAGTAATAATAACATTATTACGCACTAAAATATTGTTTAAAAATGATAGTAATAAATTTAATAAGTACTAATAATAATTATTATTGTTTTAAAATTGAACATTCATATTGAAAACTCAATATAATTCGTTAGCCTATAACAATTATTACTATTACCATGATCTAGACGAGATAAATTATGTAGGCAATTTAACTCGTATAAGTATAATACAAAAACAAAATTTCGAACATGCCTTAACTTCCGTTTCAATTATGTATTAGCCGAGTACCCATACCGATCATATTATTTCACGTTAATTTCTAATTAATGAACCAAAAATGTCAAGAATTATTTACATTATTATTTTTGTATAATTGTTAAGTTGTGCTTAATAATATAATATAGAGGTGTTATGCTAAAAGGATAAAAAAAAAAATTACTGCAGTTTTTTTTAACGGTAGAAATTCACAAGAATTATATAATTTCAATATAACTGTTCTATCCAAGTAAAATTACTAAAAAAAAAATGTTTACATAGTATAATATTGTTTTTATGAGTAATGTTTTATTATGACTATATAAGTCTACTATCGAACTTGATTGAAAGCTTAGTCCTCATTAAGAATGATGAACTAATCTCTCATGACATTCCTGGGAGTACAATGTTTTATGAAACAAGGATTATGTTGTACCCTGTTATGTTAATTTTACCGGTCATACATAATATTATAGTGTGTATCTAAAATAATTATTATTAGTCTGAACTAAATATAATATTGTAATATGTATTATACTATATTTTGAAGAAACATGCTAAATTTGTTCATTAGAAATGTGTGCGTAAAGTGCACCTTAATTCAAGTCTAGGAAATTGTGTGTTCCGTAGTATTGTACATTTTAAATTTGTTTTAAATGTCATATTCACAATACTAAAAAAAAAAAAAAAACAATAATTATCATAAACTCATAAGATTAATTGGCACACTTAAAAGCTTCTTATATGACATAGGTAATATAAATAAAAAAAAATTAAAATAATAATAATACAAGAATGATAGAGGTAATAATATTAATGAACTAAAATTATACAGTCTTTTTTTAGACTAGAAATGATTATGTAGTAAATTATATTTTACTATTACATTGTTTGTACGAAATCATATAGAACGGAAATAGGTATGACAATTACAAAAATTAACGATTCTATTAAAACATTTAAATTGAGTTAATACCGTCAGAGTATCGAATTAAATTGTATTGAATATCGAGTATTGCGTATATTAGTCTTAAATAATTATTATATGTTATTATATGCAATTTTATAGCATTAATTTTTGTAGGTAACACAATTTCATTTTAATATAAACTTATTTATAATGTATGACATCAATCATTATTGTTTTATATTTACACATAATAATTTATTAAATATTGCATACTTTTAGAGAAAAGAATTTGTGTTGTGTAAGTTTAATATAAAAACAATTAAGTACTTCAATGAAAGTACCCACATGACAAACACAAGATAGTGATGATATAAAATTATAATAACTACTTTTTTAAGATACAAAAAATGTATTGTTGCGATTGTTGAATGAAATAAAATTTTTAATTATTATGTATAAAACATTTATTTCCTTAATATTTAAAACCTAATTTATTTTTACATCGCGGTTTTAAATACAAATTTTTCCTTATACTACCTGTATAATATGTTAATCTACGAACATTTTATCAATTCTGGTCCCAAATACATGGGTCCAAACGCAGGCTTGAACACCAAATACGAATTATTATCGCTGAAAAACATGAAAAATATACCATTATTATTGAATTTTATTTTTACATTTTAGAATAATTAATAGGTTTGATATACGTCCTTGAATATATTTAATAAATCTTTTATGGATATTATTGATTATGGATATTGTATCTACAATTTTTATTTTGTCCATTACTAAGTCTAATAGTAAAATAAATATTGAAAACATTGACTTATTATGAATTTTGGTAAATTATTTACATGGGGTAGGTATATGTATATCATACAACCGAGCTCACAATAAGAAAAAAATAAGAATAATTCAAAAAAACTTTCTATGATAAAATTATGAAATAAAATAAAAAATATGGCTTTTGGTAATAATGAATTTTAAAAAAAAAATAGTTGACTGTATACAATTAAAATACGAATATTTTTAGGGATTTGACAAAATTTATAGTAAAAAAATTTAAAATGATGGCCCGTGGGCCGTGGAAAATATTTATTAACAAAAATTAAGATACTAAACTAATATGGAAAAAGAAAACTTGCTGAAATAATAAAACCAAAACTACAAAAACACCAATAAATTAAGTGTGATTACAAACGAGAATTCAAACAAATTAGGAAAATATTTTTATTTCAATAGTTATGAAACATTTTTTGATAACTAAGATTTTATTCAATTTAAACAAGGTAAAACTTCTATTTTCAATATTATTGACAAAACAATGTTGATCATAGCAAATTTTATTCCAGTAAACTGCTTGTATTACAAAGGTCAGTATTACCTGTCACACTATTTTTAGAATCAATCAATATAATAAATAAACAAGTAAATCCCTGATAATATCTAACACAATATTATTTGCCTATGATATAGATTACGATATCTCTTATGCAGAAGTTAAATATTAAAAAATATAAAAAACATTTTTCAGAAATTACCATACATTTAGTAAAAATGTCAGTAAAAACTAGTTTTAGGTTCTCTCCCAAAAAATTTAAAAAATTTAAATCAATAATTTTTACAGAGAAATTAAGCATAGGATGATTGAAAATAAAACTGGAAAAAAACAAAAATACTAGGCATCATGTTCCATTTTAGGATCTCATAGTCTCCAAGTATAAAATATCTTAAAACTTAGATTTAATACTTGGATTAATAAAAAAAAAAAATAAACCAACAATACAAACGAAATTTCAGTAAGATTCAATTTTATATACACTAACTTAAGCACAAGAATTTGAATGACTGTAAGTACATTAAAATAAATACTTTTAATGATAGTTATTTATTTAAATTGAATATATTTTGCGTATAAGTGTTGAAAGCTAACAAAAAAAGAAAATTAAGTCTACACGACATAAATATTATAAGTACCTGAAAAATTGTCCAAGTTTATTTTTCATATATTGCTCTGTTTGCGTTTGGTTGGGGTTTGTTGGCCACTGTTTGGAGCATTACCGGTAGCTCCATTTTCGAGTTTGGCTAATTTTTTGTACTGCGATGAGTTAATAAATCTTGGATAAGAATCCCTATGCATAAGCGTGTAAATTTGTAGCTGAGCTTCATCGAACATATGAGATGATGGTTGATTGATGTTCTTATTGACGATATCACGAACACGAGAGTCTAAACTCACCTAATTAAAATAAATAATACGTGTTACAAATAAAATATTAAAATTATAATTAAAATGCGTATTAGAAGTATTAACCGGATTACCTGTATTTACAGAGAATTTACATAATTATTTACGTTCTACTAGTTTTCAAAAATATAAATATATAATATACAGGCCCATATTTACTCACGGACAAAATAGACATTTGTCCTGGGCCCACGTGGCCCAGGGGACCACCGGTGACTATCACTAACTATGTAATATTATATACTAATATATAATTTTGTTGAAATAAAAATTTATTTTTTATTTTGTCCTGAGCCATATATTTGGTAAATCAGGCTCTGATAATATACATTTTATTTTGAGGGGAAAATACAATAGAATTTCATTAATATCAATATGTATCGAATAAAATTAAATAATATAATGTTATTATTATACTTAAGTAAAATTGTTATCTAATTTTTTAATATAATGGTTAATTTATTAAATATTTGTTATATCTCTCATAAACCATTATTAAATTAAATCCATTTTTTGTATTAAGTAAATTTTGTTGCTGCATAAATTATAAGTAGATAATTATATAGTAACTTTAGGTATCTATAGTGTTATTTAACCTATGTAAATATAATGTATTAATAGTTTAATTATTGTAAATTTAAACTCATTTTTAATGAATGCAAAACCAATTTTAGTCCAAATTTATACATAAAATAATATAAACCATGGTATCATAGTAGTACAGTAAATTTCCAATTGATGGAGATAATGTAAATAATGTAAATACAGTAAATAATAACTTTTTTCTGTTCTAATGTTATAACAATTTACTAGGTATACATATACCTCTAAAAATACTGAAATATGAACACTTACCTCTTTAGGAGATAAAATCGAAATGTAATCTTCATAAATGAACCGAGCTTTTTCCTCTATTACATCAGGATTCGATTCTTTTTTTAACTCTTCAACTGCCATCCAGAACAATATGTTCTCTTCGCTGTATTCGCATCGTAAAAAATCCCGAAATATTTTTTTTCCCGCTACGTAAAAAAAGAATAAGAAAAATAATAATATTTAAGGTACTATTTTAGCACAATTTATTATTAGTAAGAAATTTAATTATACGCTTTATTTTATATTATAGATGTGTATAATGTGCTTATGTCAGTACAATATTTACTGGAAATAAGAAAGATATATATTTTCCTGTTCCTTAGTTCAAAAACTGAAAATATTTTCTAAATTTTACTTTGAATTGAATATTTTTTTTTTACAGTTTCCATACAGATTTATTTTTAAATGTTAACTTTAGTGAAATTAGGAATTTAGTGAGTTTAGGAATTTTTAGAATTGTATGTTTTGTAAAATATGTATTAATTTGATACTTGCATGTATGCTACGTGTGTAAATTTAATTTGTAAGAAAACTGATCAAAATTATTTAATATTATATATTATATTGATTTAATTACCAGGACACTTTAGAAGTCGGTCAAATGATTTACTCCAGCTTCGTATTTCGTCCAACGGAGGCCTGTAATGATAAAGATAATTACAATTTTTATTACAGTTAATATTATAGACTATAGTATATTAAGACATGAAAAATTAAAAATCGAATATATGAAATAAAAGTAGACAATTGTTTTGAAGCCCATAAGTTCGATAAACATATGGGAAGTAGTATTCGATACATATCCAATGATTTTAATAATTTGCATCAATTTCTTTTTTAAAGCTCATAATTTTAGAGACATTATTCTACTATATTTTTAGTAGAATTAAATGGAAGAAGAAGAAGTAATAATAAGTTAAAGAAATATATTGATCAAGGTCTTAAGTATATTTTAGTTATCCATATTGGACAGAGAGTATTGGAGACCTTCATTTATGGACACTTATTAATGGCCTTAATTTAAAAATTCATAAACATAAATGTAAATCTAATATATTTAATATTTCTTAAAAAAAAGTCATTGCTTATAAATTTGTCTATAAAATACAAATAAACCAAGTCAATACAATTTTAAATTAGTTCTAATATTAAAGATTAATACCTAATATAAAATATTATATTGTATAACTTTATAAGCACATACATTTACATAAATTTACCTTAGCTCAACAGGATTTTCGATTATGCCACCGCTAGACCCGTTTCCATTTGTTTTGGGGGGATGACCTTTTAACGGGAAACTGAAAGATTACATAAGTATTGTTAGCTCAACATATTTTTTTTAATTTTAAATCAAATTGTGCTATAAAATATCATAATTATAATTATATTACGAATTTATTGTTTAGTCCTAAATAAATATTGTGGTGTATTAATACATGATAATAGGTAATCATATGATGCACACCAAATCGTATAATTGATAAATTGATTTACAATCTTATTGATTTGAACTGATATTTTAAGTTGTATATTATATTTTTGTATAACTTTTATTTTAACTATGAACATGATATATTTGAGTTTGTATGTAAAATATATATCGTAGAAAATTTTTAGGTAGAAAAACAGTGATAGATTAAATAGTAGTGAAAATCTTTTTGAATATAATATATTAATACAGCACATAATTTAGGTATCTACGATAATACTTTTTTCAATGTATAATATAATTTTTCATTCATCTTTGTAGATTATATTTTTTTTTATTTATACATAATACTTACCAAAAACGATCCCTGTGTGCGTGAAAATTCAGAATAAAAAGCAACAAACCGTATGTTAGAGATAAGTATAAGAATTATTTAATATTATATCCCTAAAATGTTGTTTTTACAAAATTGGTAAGAATAATTGATTTTCTTTAAGAGAAAAACAATGTTAAACAATAATATATTCTTAATGTACTTTTTACAATTTTAGACTTTTAAATCACATATAACTATTAATAGATGTGTCAAATTTTATATACGGTATAAATACAGATGTGTGTTAATAATAATTCATTAGACTAATGACACATGGTTATCTTCCATTGTTTATCTTCTTAAATGATACTATAATAATGTTTGTAGCCATTAACATTAAAATTAATTCCTACTCAAATGTGTGTGAAATTGTTCAAACATTATATCATTGTTAGATTTCATTACTATACTATTAAATTAAAAATATAACAAAACAGAATTTGCATATTAATATTAAATTTATTAGGTACTTTTTTAGTGTAATTAAATTTTTTAATTATATTTGAATTATATTAAACAATTTAGTATTTTTTAATATATTTTAACTACTATCTTAACTTTTTGTGGATGTCGGATGATGATTTAGATTATATACCTAGTTAAATGTATATTGTATATTATATTAAATAAAAGAATATGCATGATATTTATAAAAATATATTATTATTGAAGTTATTTTATTTTTTTATTTAAAATTAACACTTCTAGATACCTACAGTTAATGTATAAATTGGTTTTTACTTACCATAGCTTGCATATCCTACTCCTGTACGCATGCAAATAAACACTGATTGTACACAAATAAGTCAATTAAAATAAAATATTAAATAATATATCTATATATGTCTTAGAACTCAACACAAATAATATGTTGTAGCATTTTATTTTTTTAATGTTATATAATTTTATTAATAATTTTATATATATATACTTATACATATATAAATATATGACATGACCGTGAAATTCCCCCTCCAGTAAAAATATCCGGTATAAATATTAACCTATTTGAGGGAGGAAAATTATATGCTATTATGTGTCTAGTGACTTAAAAATGATAACAACATTTTGTAAATAATTTAAAAATATTTGCAAATTGATTTTCAGGATTGCAAATCATTTCTCAGTTTATTACCTATCAAAAAAGATTAGACGATGATATTAATCTGATGACTATCGTGTCAGTTGTCAGTAAACTTTTAATGTCTGAGTAATTTTGTTTTCGTTTATATATCTCGTTTATTCTTTCACTTGCATGGTTCTATTAACTGTTATTACACGTTATTTTATTTCAAATAATATTATAGTATCTAAATTATATAAGAAGTTTCCTAAAAAATTCCTACTAGTGTACGTAGTAATTATTTTTGAAAAATATTACGAATATAAAAGAAAAACTTATTAGAAGGAAATATATCAGATACAGTATAGGAACTGAGAAATTCCGTGGTAGGTACATCGTACATACAAAAATCAATGATGTTTCTTTTCATGAGATGATCATAATCGTACACTGAATACAGAAGAAATTTAATTATACATTACATTATATAATATTTTATTTTTTCTTACAAGTCAAGTCATTCCAATAGTGTATTGAACGGGAAAATGTCGTACGAAGTAATGGTTACTGTAAAATGACCGACAAAGAAGTGTCCCAAATACCACATTCATATATACTATTATGTTGGTACATTAAATATTAATTCAATATACATAGGTACCTACTATAATTTTTATATATAAAAAATATATTAAACTTTTTATTTGCTTGACAAGGAGGAGTAAACGCAACAGTGTTCTAATAGTGTCAGGCAATATATGTCCTCAATTGCTTTTTCTCAGATGATTGATCACTTGGGAATTCAAACAGAAATGACACACTATTACCCTCTACTATTTATTCGTACCATTTAAATAATTATTGCTACATAATATAATGACATGACTGAAATCTTTTAAAATAAAATAAAGCAAAAACTTTCCTATGTAAAAGTCTAATCTCAATATACATACATATATATATATAATATATAATATGAAAATTCTTTATATGGTAAAGAAATTATATTATTGCCTAGGAGTTATGATCATTTTTATAACTTATTGAACAATATTAACAATATTATCACTATACTGCTTTATTACTATTAATTTAAAATATAGAAAAAATCCATAGTAAAGCTACATTGCAAATTTCCGCATAGCTAATGCAAATATTTAAGGTAATATTTATGTGTATAATTAATTGCATTATTATATAATAATAATATCCTTTTTCCTTATTCGGAATTGTCTTTATTTCCTACATTTCCTAAATGTTCAACTTCCCGCATATATATAAGATCAATGAACATTATTATTTCTTTATTATAATCTTTCATTATCATTACTTTCTTTTTACCATTATAAATATTAACACAAAAAGGCATTTTAATTTTCAGATTTTATCCGTAAAATAGGTACGGTGGATAATATACGTTATTTCAATCTCTTTTTCCAATTGGCAAATAATATATTATATTTTAGTATTTAAATTTATTAAAATATATTTATAACTAACTAAATTATATTATAACTTAACAAAATTTAAATTAATTTGTTATTGTTACAAATATCGCTTTTCGCTTTTAATTAACATTGAGGGATAATATATTTGAACATTAGAAATATGGAATAACAGGGTATGTGAACAATGAATAAAATAAAGCTTTTTATTATATTAATATAATTATTATTTTTATTATTTAATAATTTAATAATTATTTTTAAATAACGTTCAGTATATATTCAAGAGTATTGTAATTATCGTGAAATATAATAAAAACCGATAGAAGTTTCACACAGTTTATTTTTGTTTCATACGAAAAGGATAAAAGTAGGTAATAGTAATTTTGATAATCGATACGAACAACCATTCGTATAATAATAATGGTATTATTGTATTCAAATAATTAATTACCTCTTTAAATCTGTTGAAACTACCTAAAAATAATTATTAAAATACAACGAAAATGTATGACTAATATGAATAGTACTAACAGAACCATCATAATATATTTAATTTATTAATTTATAGAGAGAAATGAATCGTATCTATTCGCAAAATAATAAAAAAATTTAAAATGTTTTTATTCGCTGTCCACATTGCCCGCTATTACACATTTTTCCAAAGAAACATGTATAAAAAATAAAAATTAATACTTTTTATTTTATTTTTATTCTGCAACGACTATTGGATATTTTTATAGTTAAAAAATAATATATAAATATATTCTTACCAAGAGCATCCGCAACAACAACACCAACAAGATATGCATGGATGCTTATGAGCGGTTGTCACTTGCGTTTCAATGGCGGCGTTCGGTTCAGCAACGTCTGGAGGCACAGGCAGTGGATCCGTCGGTGTACTGGGATTTCCAGGAGGAGTGAACCTGTGCCTGGCCGTGCACGGTGGTGATCCACCCTGTGATCCAACTGGATCGCCCCTTTCAATCGGCACAAGCACACTCATCTATAAAAAGAAAAATATCTTGTTAAAAATAAATTACCTACGTATATATTATGTTATGAAACATTTTTTTACACGACAAAACTTCATTTTATTTCACATTAAGCACATAATCTACCAAAGATTATTAAATTAGGAAACATATGTAAGAAAAAAATGGGAAATACTCAGTAAATAGGAAAATTTGATTAGCTATGATATTTATATAATATATTATATATACTTTATAAACATCAGTTTTGGAAAAAAACGTGTGTTAAATAAATAATTCATTAAATAAAAACAAAATAAAATACTATAAGTGAAAACATAATAATATAATAAAATAATTCTTCTAATGTAGGTCATTTTTAAATGATATTTTAACTTATATCTTTTTATGGTTCATTTATATCATTTTTAAACGTCATATTATAAGTGTAAGAGTGATATTAAAAATCTTTAAATGGCCTAAAAAAATACCATATGTGGTTGCACTGGTTGCAACCAAAGTGTTTTAATATTAAAATTGATTATTCAATTAAGTTACCCTTTGAAATATATGCGAGTACGTGACTAATAACTTCAGTTTCCTTTTTTTCACTATAATGCTAAATTAAAAGCATTGTATTTTTTTCTCAAGGGTAGAATACATTACTAAAAAGTAAGCTAATGGATCTTGATTGATTGTTTGGTCACGTAATGTTAACACTTTGACCAAATCTAACCTCATGCTTTCTAGCTACCTTTGTCATTTTAATATTATTAATTTTTAACTCTTCATATTATTTATTGTTGGTATTACTTAATCAATTATTATTATATTGGTATGTGTAAAACATTGGTATTTTATAAATTAGTATTGTTATAACTTGACTAAGGCTTTATTTTTTAATATTATCTTACCACAAATAATTATTAGAAATCATTTTGTTTGTATAATTCCATTTCAATTTGTAATTCCTTACTGATCTCAATAACTAAGAACTTGTGTAGAGTTTGTAATTCTATAGATACTTATATAATGTCATTGATTAATATACAATACACAGTTCAAAGACTAGTCGTGTAGATGAATATTAGTATTAGAATAAGATGATAGTTTAATAGTACTTACTTAAATAGTTTTACTAATTAGTAAATCTTAACCTATGGCCATGACTAAAATATTTATGTGTTGCCTACTAATAATTAAACTTATTAAACATTAAGCATATGCATTAAATAATTTTAAAATTTTCAATTTTTAACTATTAAAATTGATTATATAGATAAAATGTGGGTAATTAAACTTTAAAAGCCATAAATCAAATTTCTATAACAGTGAACCTCATATAAAATTATTTGAAACAGAAATATAAATACATTAATATATATAAATGTATGTATTAATATACAATTTAAAATTATTAGTAGTATTAATGTACATATTACTCTTTGATGCCAATTTAAATTATTACAAATTATCTATCTACCTAGTATAATAATAATAGCAAACAAAATATTAAAATTACAGTTAAATTTTAAGATATTTTAACATCTGTTTTTGTCTTTTAGTACAAGTCCCCTTGAGTAATTATAGATTATACAAGTATCTCTAAAATTGAAAATATCAATACAATTTATAGCAAATTAAAATTATTGAAATTTGAATTTCAAGAATAATTACCTTAAAAAATTAATTTAATAAACTTATTTACTTACTTATTTTTATTATTATTTTATCCAGTTAGACCATTCGTTGCCAAATGATTATTTCATTAATGTTTATTTTAATTTTATTAAAAATACCTTAAGAAAGCTATAACAAAGTTATACATTTAAATGTGTTAGTAATAAATCTTAAAAATGTAAATGCGTTCATTTAAAAATAAAATTTTCAATACAGAATAAACTAACAAAAAAAATATAATTTTGTTATACTACGCATAACAAATTAAGTGATCTAAATTCAGTACATTTTTGAGTTAACATATCATTTTCCATTAGTTAAATATACTAATTGATTAGACAAAGCTTTTAATACACTAATCAAAAACTGTATTTGTTTATAAAATAATCACAGCTAATATTTACCATAATATAAGGAGTATATTATTATTATAAGGAGTACCTTTTATTTAAATATATTATATTAAATCATTTATAGGTTACTTCTATCAACAAATGGCGAGACAATCTTTATTTGAGCAGCCTAAACCACCGGACAATGTCCAAGTTGCCTACTTCAACTCACCAGCCAACGCTGATTTAATAAATCAAAGTACAAAACGTTTTTTAAAACATTTCATTTGGAATATTCGTCGTTTTGTTTAAATATTTAAGGAGAACGTAAACATCAAAAATACAAATATGTTATATTTTTTACTGGGCAATTATACTTCGCTGATCAAAAACTTTAATTAATTAATTAACATATTAAAGTGGACACGTGCTATAAAAACATTTTCACAAATTATAGAATGTTGATAGATTAATAAAATTTAACAACATATTAAAAATTCAGATTCATATACCACATAAAATTTATCAACATTTTCATAAAAATATCCACTAAATAATAAAAAATAAAAAAGTGGATACTTATTTGAAAAACAGAAGTTTCCATCACTATAGCATACTTATTTAATGGTCAAAATCAAAAATATATTTAAAATTTAAAACTCTAAAAACTAGACTTTAAATAAATTAACTGCATTATTGATAAAATATAAAAAATAGAGACTGGGCAATGAACATGCTTGGTGAATCACACAATATTATTTATTATATTTTATAAATATATAACTAAACTTCATTCTAAGAAATTCATAATTCTTTTTTTAGATGATTTATTTTTTTATGGCAATCTTTATTTATAATTTTATAATCGAAAATAAAGTATTTTTTAGGGTTGAAAGCAACTGAGACATTTTTAAAATGACCTTCTAAAACACAATCTCTGAACCATCTACTTTCAATCGATAGAAAACTATATGAAACTTTTGAAGAACTTCTTTTATCCAAAAACATAATCTTAAATAAAATAAAAGCACACATAATTTAAAAACAAATAGCTTTTTGCTCTTCACAAAAACTAAAACTATTTCTATTATAAAGGCAATAAAATAATTTAATATAGTAAACTATAATATAATATTTATATCCTGTCATTTATATACTTTTATATAAATAACATACTTATCTAAACATAATAGATATGTAACCTACATTTATTCTTTCGTAGTCTTATATTATTTATTCTATAGTTTTTAAATTAATATCTATTATACATTAGAGTATTAGTGTTGAATTACAAAGTAATAAAATGTTACACTTAGTTATATTTATAAATTATATATGTGTGATTCCGCGAGAAGCTTAACCACTTGAAAATAAGCTCAAACCTCCCCTAAATTAGTTTTTATATACATAATAAAAAAAAAACTAAAAGAGATAGTTATAGTAATTGAGACAAACTATTTTATTTTTTTTATAAATTGTTAGTATGATACACAATAATTATAATATATATTTTATTAAATAAAATACTGAATTAATCAATACATTTTAAAATCTCTATGTTATATGCATATAGGTGTATTAAAAAATATATCCTTAATAAATCTTCGTGAAAACATCATTTAAAGCATTTTTTTTTCTTTCAAACCCAGATAACTGAAATCGATTTTATCTAGGATTGTCAAATTATTAACTTATCAAAGAAATCTATAGTTAAATAAATACTGCATAAGTTAAGGTTTTGAACTTCAACGTGCTAAATGAAACTTACAAATCTAGTACAGGTAACAAGTCATCGCAAATCAATTCATCAATAACGTGTTTTGTCGGTGTATTTTTCATCAGTAATAAAAATTGTGTATGTGCTTACTTAATTTCTATTAAGATTACTTAAAGATTAAATCATATTAAACTTAGACGTATAGTATATATAAATATTAATTAAATGTGTTGTTAAAATTATGTATGTAATTTTTTTTTAATTTATATCATTCTAATATACTATACATAATATTAATTCGATAAAAATATTTAAAACATGACTGTAAAACGTGCCACTATTATACACGTAGTCCTTATACTAAGATTGGAAGATAGGGAAATAGTTTCAAATAATTATCTATTGAATGCGAACACTAAACATGAAATTTCAAAACAAACCAAAAATATGTATTATTTGGCTAATTATGTTTTCAATAAATTGTGGATTTGAACAATGTACTTTTTATAAATAGCACCTATTCATTAAATATCCAAACATCGAAAGAAACTCAGCATAATATATACTTGCTGCCTCAAAATAATTTTAACAGTTAAAAAAAATTAAAAACTCATACCTAAAAATAATGGTTTCATATTACAGTAAGAGCTATTTGTTTTAAAGTTATGTAATTTTGTTCAGTATGTCTGAAAATATTTGAAATACCTTTTTTAATAAAAGTAAGAGCGCTTCAAAAATATCATAGAAACTCATATTAATCAATGTTTACTACATTTCAACATTTTAAATGTTACTGAAAATTCAAAAATTCTCATTACAGGTTATTTAGTTTGTTGTGAAATGTATTTTTCTTAACTTATTTCAAAATTTGAATATGAAAATTGATTCAATTTTACAAAGTACGGTAAGTAATATTATAAGAATTTTAAAATACGATTGTTTTTAATAACAATCGTTTAGAGTTTAAATATCACTACCCAACAAAGTATATACGTTTAGTTTGAATTTTAATAATTATTTATTTTTTTATACTTTTTATTAAAGTGTGAAATCAGTAATGCAAGTATTAAAATATATTTTTTGAATCTATTATTTTATGTTTAAATTTTAAGCAAGATTCTTGTCTTCCTTTCAAAAAAGTCATTACATCAGTAAATTGAGGTCGTTGTTTATTTTGCATATATTTAACTATTTGTCAACTACAATATTTAATAGTTTATTATACCTAACTAAAAATATATACGTGAGATATAACATTATTTATTACATTTACGTTTACAAGTATGGTTTTTTAAATAAAATATTTAGTATTATTTATCGTATATTACTGAAATCAAAAATATCATACTATTATACTAATTACTATAAATTACTATTGAAATAGGTATAATAGATATTATTATACGACAAAGTAAAATATATAGCTGATAACTATTCTAGTCGGTTTCAAGGATTGAAAATCTGAAATATTTTTGTGCATTATTAATTATTATTAACGTATATTATTATTACTCGTATTCTTATATTAAATCTTAAGTCATTTTTATTTGTTTAAATTATAAGACGTTTATTATCAATATTATCTTAAGTCATCACTCATCAGTATTATTACTAATAATAATAATAATAATATTGCGAATTAACACTACTTCAATAGTTAATAAGCGTAATTAAAATAAATATTAAAATCACGTGTAATTTAAATCCCTAATATTAATACTCCAAATATAATATTTTAGATCGAAAAAGCGAGCACACGTATTCATCTATTTCTTATTAGATGTCACTATAAATCGAATATCTACACACACATGCGTACCGAAATTGCCTATATAAATCGCCGTCATATCTTAATCATTTGCAATTATCTGTAAACAATTTTTAAAAGTTTTTATACTGTAATATTTTTATTTTAAGTATAGTTAAAATTAAAGTTTACTCGTTAGAAAAATATAAATTGTATACATTTATATTCAATTGGGCAATATCAGTTCAGTAATTTATCATAAGTGTACACACGGATACAAATATTACATAACAAAAACTCATCACCCAATCCAAATATGCTTTTTTATCATAAATTGCAACAATTAATTTTTAAAAGTTTAAAAATCGTTTTTAGAATACATTTCGAAAATTTAATTTAAACTAGTGGTTCTCAAATTTACATTGTAAACGTTAAATACCGTAAGGTTATAGGGTATTCGACTCTTGCACGTATGGCGGCACTGCGGACGATTCGCTTTACTAAGACACTCCATGTACTATTACACCAGGAATTGGGTGCCCGTAAAACATCCCCTATAAACCTCAACTATTAACCAAAACCCAAACTTGCTACTTAGAATTTACTCGGCAAGACTTTATAGACAATTCTATTTTGGCAGACATGAGAACGACTTCACATAGGTATATAATTCTATTATACAAATCATGAATTTCATCGACCATTATTATAGAATATAGATGAAATAGTTGTATATTGAATTTTTTTTTATATATTGTAAATATACTAAAATATCTTAATTCGTATTGTTTGATGGGCATGATAAGATAAAAAAAAACAAACAAGCAAGCAACTAGTATTTAATATTAGTACAATAGACAATAGTGTTCATCGTTTAATAGAACGACGAAACGTATAGACAAAAACAACAATATGATCTCATCGTGTTGTTCGAACAGAGTTCTGGGAGTTATGGGGTTTTCATTCAATTTGGAAACCACTAGAAATTTGTTAAGCGTATTCGTAGATCACGAGTGGTCGGGTGTACCTCGTATAGTCGATTTAAGGGAAACGACAACGACGACGTCAGTAGTGGCGGTGGTGGCTGCCCAGCCGACGTTTAGTGAATGACCGTACAACGGTGATCGGCGCGCGCGCGCGCGCTCGCGCACCCACCGGGCCCCCAATCAATATGCCGGGGACCCAGTCCCGCCCCGGGCGTACCTGCCCATAACATAACCCGGTTATTTACTATATCCACCTATATATAATATATATATATACCCAGCACTTTCGCGGGGGGTTTCAAAAACGCTTCCGATCAATTCCGGCAACGACATTGTACCTATTGTGCACACTGTAAATAATAGTAATACATAAACGTAAAATAATAATATATAGTGTGTTCGACGATCACTGGACTCTGATGTGTCAAGTATAATTTTTTTTACACCCTCTACGCCATCTACTTCGTACCGATATCACACGTACATCAAACGTCTCGCACTCTTCTGACGCACGTCACTCATATTATATCACTCTCATACACACACGCTGGTGTATATGTACCTCTGTGTTCTAGAAAGTGAGAAATTTACAACTGAGGTCTTATAGCAACTGAAATAATATTATGTTACTGGGAAAAGTCAGAATCGAACAAACCTCAGGAATGCCCAGTCAAAACGTCAATTGAAAATGGCATTAAGCAAAAC
Organism: Aphis craccivora; assembly: GCA_009835225.1. Lineage (NCBI taxonomy): Eukaryota > Metazoa > Arthropoda > Insecta > Hemiptera > Aphididae > Aphis > Aphis craccivora. The sequence goes on along the minus strand of VUJU01001000.1, from coordinate 12,563 downwards.
ATCATATTATGACATTTTCCCAGTCAAACCAACAGATGTGACCAATATAATTTGAATAAAAACTTAGGAACTCTATATTTGAGTTTTTCATATAATATTATAAAATAGTAAATAATATTATATTATTTTAATTCGAATAAATAAATAAAAGATCCGAAAAAAATATAAATACCTCAATGTTAATTTCTTTGTCCTATTTTTTTATTATTAAATGTACTATTTTAAATGATCAATTTAAAAAAATTATAATGCCTAATGTAAAAGTAATTGATAGGGTTTTACCAAATTTAATGGTCACAACTAGATTTTCCCGAGTGTTATAGGCAATTGCCTTGGCATTTCTAAGATTTGTCCGATTTAAATCTTTTTTCGATAACATATTATGTTTAGTAATAGTTTTTTACACCCTTAATATGATTTCTATCGTTTTTTTATTGGATTTCTAAATAATAATGTTTATTATGTTTCAATAAATACGTTTAACACGCGCTTGAATTTACTACGTGCAAGTTCACGCTACACATATTATATGATATTTTTTATATTATGTAGTAAACTAATCTTATTAGCTTATACGTCAATATATAGTATAATTGTTCAAGCACATCGTCAACCACAATTTGTTCAGTGTTAACCTATGTATTTATTTTCAAAAACAAGTGGAAAATATGTTTCGATAAAATATACAATTACGGAAAAATACACTGTTATTATAACCGTATCTTAGCAAAACAAATTCTCTGATGATTATTCCGTCAATATAATTCGGTAGGTTTATATATAATAATAATGTAACAACATATACCTAAATGTCCTCAATCAGTCCAATCAATCAAAATAATCTCATATTTAAGTTAAATTTTAATTAATAAGCCTATAAAACAATATATGTAAACATTTAAATATAAATGCATAATTATTTTTGATACTAAGCCCGAAGCCCCGAACTAAATATTTTAACACGGAGTCTAGAAAAATTCATACATAATATGTAAATAAAAATGAATTTCCTTCATTTAGATAATCTAGTTAATATAATAACACTTAATATAAAATGGACTTTTCATTCATAATAATAAATAACCATGAAATAGGTACTAGTAATACACTCAAATATTGATAACATTTCAAACTCGATAATTTATATCATATACAAATACTATAAAATTGTACTTCTTTCTATAAATTTTAGATAGAAAAATAGAAATTGAAACTTGAAAATCGTGATAATTCAGTATGATGCATAATAATTAATAATTGTAAATAGAAACATGATATACCTACTATCTTTCCATATGGATAAATCTTCACGGTTAAAAACTCTTTCTATATTGCTATAACTGTAACCACTAAGTTGGTAAATTATACTATATAATGTAAATAAGATAGGTTGTCAATGGAAATTTAAAATCAATAGTGATAAACGTCAATATAATAAATTTTCTAAAATGTTCAAAAAAAAAAAATTAGTAAAACCAATATAAAATCAAAAAATATCTCTAGGAGACAATATATAGGCAATCTCATTATGTGATTAAGTGAAGGAATACATATTTATTTATTAAATACTGATAATTAATAAATACACAATGTTTTATGAAAGCTTGAATGTAAAAATTAATCATGGTAATTTACATGAGAAAGACAATACAAATTATACCAATACAAATAGAACTAGATAAACAACCATCGACAACGAAAAGTATTAGCTATTAATTGCATTCATACATTTTTACCCGTATACAGTGTTTTTTTTTTTTTTAAAATACTTATTTTCTCGAATAATATTGCATTTTACAATTTCTTTAATAACTTTTTTTTTAAAACATTATATTTTATATTATTTTGAAAAACAACATGTAATTTTGGGTTTGTATTCCAAATTATAAAAAAATCATTATGTATAAATGTCTTTAATAGTTAGCTTTTTCCCCCACTTATTTTTATTTTTATTGTTCTTTATTGGTATATACTATCTACATATTGTATACTATATATTAATATTTTATATAAATATATATATCATGGCTGTATCCTATTTACTAATTATTGTGCATTTTATATTTCTTGTAACCAATAAAATAAACCAAAATAATATATTTTTCATCATTTCAATAATGTATGAAGTTTGATGTCTGAATGAATATAATGATTAATGAACAATTAATATATACCATTCATAATATTTTAAATTACTTATAAATTATAACTCATTAAACATTAAGGGCCGTTCTTAGGCTTCTTACAATGTCCGATTAGTGTTAAATAACGCTAACTGGCAGAATTTCTTATGTGTTAACCGATAGAATTCTACCGGTTAGTCTTAACCAACACTTAACCGGACACTGTAAGAACGGCCCTAATTTGAGTTTTAACTTTTAGGTATATTATATTTAAGTTATCAGAAAAATATTTATTTATTTAAAAATTTCATGTGGTCATTAAAAAAAAAGTAAAATTAAAAACTAATTTCAATAAAAATAAAAAATATACAATTTTATTTTCAAAATATTGTATTTCGAATTACTTAAAATATTAAAAAAAAAAAACTATTTCAAAAATATCCATACTTAACAAGAAAATTAGTGTTTATCTTTAAAATAACCACGCCGTATAGGTACGTTAAATTAAATAAACCGTTGCGCACTATTCTAATTATGTATAATTTAATTTTACAACACGTTTTACTAGATTAATTTAATAAATACTAATTTTTAATTAAAATTACTAAATTAAGATTTTAAACTATTATAGATAGGTAGTTAAAGGACTAAGTTTCTTTTACCTTAATAAGATTTTTGGTAAGTTCGTAATAATTAATTATAAAAAAAAGCGTAATGGAAAGCATTTCTTGTCATAAAATTGTATGCATTTAATAAAAAATAAACGAAGGGGGTGGTTAATCGTGTGAAAAAACAACAGTGAACAGAACATGATCGATAATGTCCCTTCAGAGACGTGAAACTAAAAAGCAAGAGCATTGTACGTATACTATACATTCGTGATTCGTATTGAATGTAGTTTTTTAGTTCGTGATTTATGACCTTAAAAAACTTCTGTAAAAAATGTTTCCGTCAAACCCTTTAAATTATCAGTCGTTCTGTTTTCAACTTATATTTAATGATATCCATTTTAATTTCAACGAAAAATTCTACCTGGAAAAATGATCATTGTTATTATTATATTATAACCAATGGCTATGTATTAAAACAAATCAACAACATACACTGAAGAAGTTATGTTTTGTTTAAAAATACATTTTTATGATAAAATTGATAATATATTTATATTTTACACTTATTAAAAAATAGAATTATTAGTTATTGCCATAGAGTATAAAAAACATTAAATGGGTTTTCTTCAGTTATATTTACTTATACTAAAACATAAAAAGAATTATTTCACTTTTAATTGATTTTAATTTTAAAATTAACCACAATTAATTTTTCACGTATATTTTTAAAGTATCAATGAATTTATGTAAGTAAAAAACATATTATGTGAGTATATTGTTTAAATAACGATAAAATATTGAGTTTTAAAAATGTTAAATATTAATTAATACTTAACATGGTGAAAATAAAACAGCTTTCTTTATGATTAATCAATGTTTAATAAATGTTAGTAAATTGTTATTACTCTATATCTTAATTTACTACTATTTTTATTTTTATTTAGTACAGTTTGTTACTATTATTATTATTATTATTATGCTTAATTAATTTTTAAAAAAGTAAAATTGTATTAGTTTATCATACAATTATTATACAATTAATAATTATTATGTTTCAAATAAATTATGTGAAAGTAGGCGCGAATTCCATTTAAAAAAAAAAAAATACTAAAATCGTTAAGAGCGCCATGTAGTAAAAACCACACTTCCCAAAGTGAATAAATACAATTTAATCGATTTATTTTAAAGTTGCAATGTACATGTCAAAAAAATATTATATAATATAATTTATTATTTCTATGTTTTTAAATACTTATTTCTGTGAAACGTTTTAAAACTACATTGATAAATAATAATTATAAATATAATCTATGATTATACTATGATCCTCAAGTTTGATAACACTGATTAAAAAAATAAAACTATACTTGATAAATTATAGTCATTTATTACCAAAAGTAGTTTATTTCCTAAAAAAAAGAAATATTTACTTTAGTTTTTGTGAAAGTAAATGATTAAGAGGGGAAACTTTTCAAGTGCCACAGTCATATTATTTTTTTTTTTAATTATCTCTTTATCTTCACGTTTTTTCTCAGCAACTTTTTTTTTAAGCGGTTGGTCTCTTTTTGTAGAATCTAATCTAATCTATCATCTTTATAAACATTTCCATCAGTCGCCAGTACTATATGACATTATCCCAAATGTAATATATTATATACGTATTAAATTTTCATCGTTGAAATTGTCCAGCTCGTACTATTATACTAAAACATTTTGTGCCTTAAACTCACTTCAAAAAAATACTTTTCATGAATACAATTCAATTAATTTATTAATGTATTTTGTCTTAAACAATCACACACTTTATACTATATAACGAATTTCACAAATTAATATACATAGTGACTTGTGCCGAAAAAAAAAAATTAAAATAATACAATGTTCACTATAATGTGTTATGAATAATACTAGTTAATAACTTTTTCCATTTTATTAAATTATCAATGTTTTATATTTTTAATGACAAAGCTTTTTTACCACTTTTAATTACGATATTAACAACAACCTATAATTTAATAAAGAATTAATATATTATACATTTTCATTGTAATATATACACTAAAAGTACCTATACAATGTTTAATAAATACTGTTTTATTTATAAATAACTATACTATACTATACTAAGACAAAGTTTTTGAATACATATGTATTGTCTTGTATTTTATGACCGATTAATCCAATTACAAAACATAAACCAGTAATTATGTAATTTATAGGCTACAATAGATTTTATTATCATTACAATATTTTAGTAGGTTTCATAAAATATATCTTAAATGAATTTCCATTATAAGTTGGTACGCCATATTTTAGTCCACGGTTGTAATAAATAAGAGTACCCGATTATTTTGCATTTGGTAAGAAGTTTAAATGCCAACATTTTAGAGACAATCGCATATGATATTCTTAAACGTTTTAATAAATAAAGGGAATGACAATATTATTTATAGCAATATAATAATATATACACTTTTCATACGATATTATAATTACCTAAAACAACTATTTAATACAAACGGGAAAATATTAGAAATTAAAATATTAAAATATTCACATCCAAGGGATTCTCTGGTTCGAAATACCTATTACATTAAATGATATAACATTTTAGTAGTCTCCCGATAATCATGAAAAAAATCATTCATGAATATTTGACATATTATTCATATATATATATCCAATATTCATGTGTATATGCAATTAAAATAAATAAATAAATAAAATAATGGAAAAAAAGTGGCAAATATCAGTATAATATGCTTATTAAATATATAAATATAAGTAGGTATATACAGCACTCTTATACTGAAACTCATGTACCGTATAATACAAAACTATAACCTAGTAATCTAGCACGCTAATTAAAAATCTTATAATGAAAAAATTAGTGGTGTACTCTTATAAATTTAAACAAATAAAAATGTACAGTACTGTACAGATTTGTTTTTAATATATTTCATATAACGACTTATTAAATACATAAAAATATTGAAAAACTATTAATAGCTGCATGGCACTGAATTAATTCTAAAAAACCGTTGTATATTAGAATCCTCAACCTACTTGATAAACTAAAAAATATATGAAACTGCTAATATTTTAAGGCCTTAAGTCATGGGATAACCAATCTAAAAGTTCGCAATATAAAAGTATAACTGAAAATATACTACAACAAAATTAAACATAAATATATATATAAAAAAATAGAATTCAACTCGTTTCGTTTTCTTCAAATATTTTGTAAAAATGTGTAAAAATTTAAAAAAAACTTAAATATCTGGAAAAAATATTTTAAACAATGCTTGATTTTCTCTAGAAAGATTGAAATCTTATATCAAAGCTAAAAATATCACATTTTTTCATTTTATCGATAACATTTGAAAGTATCGATTGTTTTCTAAATAATTATATTTTAAATGATTTATACTAAATAAATATTATAGTATACAAATAGGTATTTTTAGTTAAAAAAAAAAAAATCTAAAACCAGAGAAATCCTAAAACATGCAGGCAATTGCGAAATAAAATATTATTTACACTTTCAGTAGTCAGTTAAATAATAATGAAAAAAAAATATTGATATTTACAATGTATAATGTATTGATGAGCTATTTTTTGTCCCCAACCTGAATCAATAAAACATATGCAAATATTTAACCCAACTGACATCTCTTTCCATACCTACGAATGTCCAGTTTTATAATAATATTAATATAAAATGCTATATTTAAATATATAATAATTTAAATGTATTTGTTGTCAAGCCAGAAAATTGTGCACAAAAATAAATCATTATTTTATAACTACGATGCGAAAATTTAACTTAATATCAAAAATATGCTTCCCGAGAAAAAGTATGAATACGTTTTAATCGTTTTGACAATTATATTTAAGTTATAATGTAGGCACGCTTAAATAACAGGTGTAAAAGTTTATGTGCGGTGGTGAACTAGATACAACAACACAATTATATATATTTCAATTATATATATTTTTTTTATATTTATTAATAATAGGATGATGGGCTCAATTATATGTTCAAACATTTTACATTTTACATTTTAAATAGCTTAAACAATATTATGGACGTGTAAATCTGTGTTTTATGTTATCCAGCACTCTCAGATATTGTACAAATCACTAGCTATTTCGAGTAGTTTAATTTGTTTTAATTTTTTGACTATAAAAACAAAAACAATAATACTATGTAATTATACTATTATCACGTCTTACGAGTTTTTTTTAATTCTACTGAATAATATACGTTATATAGGTATGAATAATATTAAACTTACGATGTAAAGCTTAATCGCATTATACAGCGATAACTTTCATTAATGCGACGACGATAAAATTGAGTTTCTAAATCATATCGACACGATTTTATATGATTTATTAAAATATAATATACGTTTATAAAAACTGTATAATACGCGATGGGTATATAATTAATCGCGGCGCGTTGCACGGTGCTGCCGTTTTTTGGCGGAGGGGAAGCATTTATGCGGAGTGCCCATATATGATGGAAATTGGCGCGGGGAAGGGTAGCGAGGGGAGAGTATAACGAATAAGTGGGTGAGACGGTGGCGAATAGTGGTGGATAGTAAGGGCGATGGGTGGCGCGCGCGAGCAAGGAGCATATAATAGTACGACGACTGTAGGGCGTGTGTGGGTCGGCGTACAAGTGGTAACCGGGCGGAGGACCGGTGCGGGGTGTCGGACGGGCTGTGAATGACCAGGTGGTGGTGGTGGTGGTGGTATCGGTTTGGGTGGAGAAGGGTAAGAAGAATCGTCTACGGGGTACGCGTACCTTTTGAGACACCGCTGCGCTGGATCATTCAGATTGGATTGTCAACTGATTTCAGGTACATGACGTGCCGCGTACGTGGTACACACGGCCTGTACGCGATGCCGTCGCGCTGTCCAGCCGTACTCCATTCGTCGCACACGCCGACGTTCCCGCCGGTGCCACTGGTGCTGGTGCAGGCGCTATTGGTACCGGTGCTAGTGTCGTTGCTGCCCGGCGACCAGCCGAATAGCATCGTCGACGGCCGGCTATAGCACCCGGACCTAGCTGTAGACTTCCACGGCCGCGTTCGATGTCGTCTCCCGGTGATATTCGGTTATGATTTCCTCGTTTTCGGGCCGACCCGTTCACCGGTCGCGGTCCTATCCGCGTCGCGTCTCGCCCACTACAGCGACGGCGACGGTACACCGCACAGATCGCCTGCCAACCGCATCATAATACCATTATATATGAGTACAACTTACTAACAATGCATATATAACGAACGATTCCTCGGCTATATACCTTCGCGCACGACCGTTCGCGACACTATACTATTATTATTATTGTTATAATTATCGTTAAAAATAGCGCCACACGGCTACGCGCGTCGCATAACAACAACAAAACACATTATATTGTTATTATTATTGCATAATATTATGGTAATATAATATTATAAGTATATGGCATCGCATATCGCGACGGCGTTAAATAGACACGACAGTGACGTCGATGATGACTTACTCAATAGTAATTATTATCGCACGCGTGCACACCACCGCTACGGCATAACGACAAAACGGTACGCTGCTGCACCGACGGCATAATATAACAGAATAACAACAACAACAACAACAACAACAATAACTACGCGCGTGTATATTATGCGTATAATAATATTATAGTATATAGAGGACGACGAGCCTCGCCAGCCAGCCAGCGCGCGAGGTAGAGCCCACCGCACGGACCGAGACACTCAAAAAACTGACGACGCGGAGGGCTTACGGGAGTACGCACTACTCCAGTTGACCTGACGCCGCGTGCACACGCACACACACAGACGGCGGATTAGCCCGACTAGAAGGACCCTCCCGCGCACCCTGCGCGAAAACGGCAACGCGCCCGCGCCCGCACACGCTCACACGTACGCCGTACACACACGCAAGTGTACAAACACACGCACACGGTCGCGCCAACCCGCATTACGACACACACACACACACACGGGCGCGCGCGCGCACGCACACCGACGCTGGGCGCGCGCGCTCGATCGCTCGTGGACCGGGCGCACGCGCACCCGGCCGCGACACATTTCGTGCACTTGCGTGGCCCGCGCTCGCGCACACGCACACAAAGACTTGTGGAAACCGGGTCATCCGTAATTCACCAATCAGTGCGGCCAAAACGACACAGACCCATTACCGTTCCAAACACCTGTAAACATTTACATTTACGCGGAGCTGCTATACAATATTTTATGACCCACAACTATATAATATTATTATTATCGTCGTCGTCATTCGACACAGTATCGACTGTGTGACGGTGGCATCTTATTATTATAATAATATAATATAATTTATACCTGTGTGTGTGTGTGTGTGTGTGCAGTGTGTCACTCTCCTGCGCGGGCCTCCTCGTCGCATTTTATAATTATGCTATTATTATTGTTATATTTATTATTTCCATGTCGTAATAATAATAATAATAATAATATGATCAAAATATATTATTATATAATATTATTTGGGTCTGTCGTTGACGATTCCGACACCACAGAAATCCACTTCGAGTAGTTAAAATATTATTCCCTTAGTCTTGTATCGAGGTGTATTAATCATCATTCATCATCATATTATTTGCACGACGTATAAGTTCGTAAAGATGTCCACCGCGCGTACTCGCCCAGTACCTACACTTAAAAATATATATCATATACCTATATATTATATTAATAACGTATACCACAATATCGCGTACTAACTATATTATGAATATTATATGTAGTATGTACGTATTGGGTATATATACTTGTGAATACGTTTTGAAATAAACGTCACTTTTCCCACTGAAAAAGAAGAATTTAAATAGATTTCGCCATTCCTAAAATTGTGTGTAGTACGAAATTTAAAAGTGTGCTTTAAGCGGTGTTTTGTGTTATTACTTATATTGTATTAGATTTGGCCGATAAAGTACGACAATTTGGATATTTTTGGGGCTGGTACATAGCACATTGCGAGTTAAGCGTGTTGCGATATATTTTCGTTTTTCCTGACAACCGCGTGTTTGACGTTTTACGAGTATCTGCGTATACAAACGTATCCACGCATTTAAATTCGCAAAAACGTTTACACGAGTCTCTTCCACTACGGGTAACCATACGATATATGCAATAACGAACCGTATAGGTACAAGCTCGGTTAACACCGTTGGTAGATTTGATGCTTCTATATAAAGTCAATATTTACTACAGTCGTATATTCCTATTTAGATTGGCCGTCTACTGTTGACAATACGAGACGTATAGCCGTAGGTACCAATTACATCGTTATTAATTATAAATGGCTTTCAAAGTACGAAAGATAAAATACAATACCGACCATCGATTTTGACGTGTCGTGATTTTGTATAAATCCGATTGTTTACGACGGTTCTCTCCTCGAATTGTAGAAAATACCGTTACAAATTATAACCCTTCTCCCCTACCACATATATTACGAATTACACGGACGAAAACAGATATAAAAGATCTTGCGGTTGGCCGTTCGGGAGAGTGCTATTTGCAGAATTCGCGCTATCTGGCAGTGAAATCCAACGTGCCAGTCGCCGTTAGCAACCAAAAGCTGTAGCCGATCGAACGATTTTCGTAGCTACGCCCTTACCCACAACGCTCTACACCTACCCCCTAGGCTGTACAGTGTATACGCAGACCGTCTGCAACCTACTCTTCCACCTCGCCTGGTTGCTGTTGCTGAGTTTGAGACCTAAAGAATTTTTTAAAAAAAAACCCAACTAAAAATGCCTTCCTCCAGATCCATTGATCGAGTTTTTTTTTTGCTCGTTATTTTTTACATATGGCTAATGCAAAAGCAGACCGTTTACCGTCGGTCGACGGATGTCCGTTGTTGTCAGTTATTGTCGGGTAAACGTATCCATCTACCAGCAGAGGGAGCTGTAGGACAACCACAATACTCGCTGTACACGTCGCAATGCATTTATTTATGTCAATCATCATATACGTCTGTGGTGGTAGTCGTTTATTATCATTTCCCTGGGCGCGCGGTCATTTGTCGTGCCGTCGTCGTTATCCGCTTCACCGCCATTCGGCCGCGGTCGGCAATTGATCCGGACGCCACGGGAACACGGCACGGCTTCTTTAAGTCATTGGTACGCAACAACGACACGCATAACAACAATACAATACACAACAACAACAACAACAATAACAAAAACAGCGAAGACGACAATATTATACGGTATATTATATTATAGTAAAATTATTATAATATATTTTATGGCGATTAATAATTGTATACGGGTGTGCGAACAGAAAATTACCGTACCCATCTACAGACCATGCAGACCCATATGACGAAGGCCGCAGCTGTATATTGTACGAAATTAAGGACAATTACTGGCGAATCCGTTCATGAGCAATAATATTGACAATATATTATAGTAACACGTCTCTGACACTCTGCAACTAACGGTAACACGCCTTTATTACCATACGTAAATATTAAAATTATATTACAATCTCGTTGTATAGTACTGTGTGGCGTACCACCGCCGTGTTATCACACAACAAGTGTGTACCGCGCTCGGTACGCGTCCATTCCGGGATTATTGATTATCACGATTTTGTATTGTACGCGATGTGACAGTCGAAGTGCATGATATTATTACATTCCTTAAATACCTATCTGTCTATTATAATATTAAGACATGCGTTAGCTATACACATTACAACCCCCTGCGCAAAATATTATCGTCACTCCTATGTATATAATAGAAATTTTATACACACTCATTGCGTTCAAATCGATTAACATTTAACCATAATTTATTTTCCAAATATTTGAAAATCGTCAATACCCTTGTTACACGTGTAAGCCCCCCCCCCCCAAAAAAAAAAAATTATACCTCCCGAGACGACCATCTCTGTAGCCTCTGCGGTAACCGAAGACAGACGTGGAAACAATTTGTTCGATGTTAATAATATGCCAATGATGGTGAAATCGACGACTATATAATAATATTATTTACCGTTGTCCAATCCGACGATATAAAGCTTCCGTGCAATAATAATATTAATATTGTTATGGTTTATTCGGCAACGTTGTCGGTGCAGGTAAGTACGTCGACAAACTCGTTACACGGCGCTCGGATAGGCAATTGTGCTACGTCGATGTATAGGTAACCAAACAAAATAATACCGATCGTAATAATATAATAATAGTATTATGTAAAATGTAGATAGGTACATCACATTTTGTTTGAAAAGCTTTCAAAATCGATATTAAACATATCTCCTAGCTATTGCGACGTAGGTCTTGGTAAAACTGCATTTCTACACTAGTCAGTCAATATCCGAGGAACATTTGCATTGGAAAAACAAAAGTTCCTGTGTAAAATATTTCTTTGTTGCATTTATAAATTATTTTGCGGTATGAATTATTATTATACACTAGCATATTAAGCAAAAAATTAGTATTTTTATTCGTATTAATATTAGTTTTAATAACATTCCTTATAATATATATACAGTTTTATCAAACGTTCTAAATGAATTAATAACTTCCAATTGAATAATACTTCACAGTTATGCCTTACATAATATGATGATTAACCAAGCGTGCTCACCTCCAATTGTTTTTTAATAATTCATTTATTCAAATTTCGTTTTTTAGAATATTTATATATGCTCAAGGACAACATATTTAAATACTTAAATTATGGGTGTATAGTTTAAGAAATTTTCTGTAGTGATATCAATTTTTTATTTTTTTAAACATGAAGAATGAAGATCATCCATTT
>VUJU01000999.1:0-67257 GCA_009835225.1 Aphis craccivora | reverse complement strand
CCTAGGTCATTAAAATTGTTTGACTAAGATAACTAACGATTTTTTGCTTATGTATTATATTATACTTATTTGTAAAAATTTAAAATTGAATCGGATAGTTAAATGCAATGTCCGCTATATTATAGTTATATTTCGATTTTTAAAAGAAAGTATATTATATGCAGCATGCCTTTCTATCTATTAAACTACTAATATCTTATTTTACATTTTAATATTTTTATGCTTGAAATAAATACGTACCTTAACAACAGTATTAAAGAATATATATACTTAACTATAGATATATCACAAATATTTATACTTGTATTAAATTATAAATTCTCTCTAAAACAGTTATCTTTATTATTTTGGAAGTTCTATATCTACATTTTAATTGAATAAATAAAACATTAAATATTTTTACAATGCATAGCGAATTTTAATCATTATATTTGTTTTTCCAATTGAGATTGAGTATCGTCAGTTGTAAGGTCATTGTCTTATGCTAAAATAATTTTTTTTTCTGTTGAAATAAATTAAAAGTTAATATTAACACTTTTTACACAAAACTTGTAAAGAAATAATGAAGTAATAGTTTATTAATGTACCTATATTACTTGTGGAGCTTTAGTTTTATTGGAGTAGTTAGGCTAGGTTAGTTTAGGTTAGGTAGTTATTTTATTACTCAGCTTGTTCTTGTTTAATATTTTTGATTAATTTTATTTTCGTTATCGAGAATTACAAACTGTTTTGTGAGTGGGTGTTTTGAACGTTTTTACACTGGATAATTTAAAGTTTTACACCCATCATAAAATCATATGGGTTTGATGAATTATATAATAAATTTGACTCACCCTATGTATAGAATGTATGAATCACTTTTGTAAGTCTGGTGGTACAAGTTTCATATTTTGATTGGGTATAATAATATCGATTAATGATAATCGATTAACTAAATTATAATTATCGTAAGATAAACAGTGATAATAATAGTCATATTGCAGGTAACAATCGAGACCATGGACGCTGCTGATTTAGATATTACTTATGGTTATTGAGTTAGAGTAGCTATACACAACATACGTAATACGGCAACAATTTTTAATTATTTTGTATCATACAACAATTGCATGGTAATTTACATTGGAAATATATATATATATATATATTTATAAAATTATAATTAATATATAATTAAACCATGTAATAATTATCCATGTTTATTTATGAACAGTATATTATAATAATTTTAATAATTTTTCTTTTATTAATGCTTAAAAAAAATCAGTGTATTATTTAGAATGTTAAGATTTAACAAATATCATAACTGTTAAAAATAATTCTGAGTAAAACTTGAGTCACCTAAAAATGATGGTCAAGATTGAAATTGTTAGAAGGTTGTGCTTATTTATATTTTCTACCACTTTTTTTTCAAAATTGAAGATTATTTGTCCGCGATGTTGAACAAAAAAATAAAAATATTATTTTGAAATCTTAAACACCATGTATTGCAAAATAAAATGTTGGCATATTTTTTTTAATAAAATATACTAAGTCGGCATGCTGCCTTTGAAATTTAGCACCAACCTCGTGGACACCTAATCTAGGCGAAGTCTATAATATTTAAAATGCATTTTATTAATCATTTACGATAACCATGTATCCATTAGGTACTATTATTATTACTAAAAAAATGTATTTATCAAAAGAAATAGTTCGAAAATATGTTAAAAACATTAAATTTGTTAAATTACTATAGATAATATTAATTAGCAGACGTATTGTAATACCGGTGTGCAATAATTTAACGTTAAATTAAGTATATTTTGACAAACGGTACACAATTAAGTCATGTTTATCACAGACTTGAATACCTGACTAATATTTTGATAAAGTATCAGAGTATTATTTTTATTTGTGGTATTTAGTTATTGTACTCCGTGAATTAATCAACTAATGATCGTTAATAATATTGTACTTAATACCTTATGAAGAATTGATATTTAAATCTTATCGTGTACTTAAATATTATAATGTATTATGTCAACGACTGTATCATAGAAATACAATTAAAATGATGGAAAATTTTGCAAATGTAAATAATAATAAATAATCGTTGTGTAGACGATGTTAATAGTACTAATGAAACGTTTGTATTTATTAATAACATGGATAATTTCCACAGTCCACACCTTTCTACCGAAAAAAAGTTTTGAATGAAACATTGTATCCCATTATATATACACAGTTGGTGATGTTTATTTTAAAAGTCGTATTGCTATAATTATTATTGTGTTATATGTATTTATATATTTTTTTTGTTTTAATTCTGCATCAACAGCAGCGTTTATATTTACTACGGTCGTTCGTCAATAGGTGGGATGTTGCGGTTTCTCTCTTGATCTCCGTTCTCCCCCGATCTTCTTCTATAATATACGAGAAAATCGTTTAAAAGGCTGCGAGGACAACCCTTTTAGGGGGTAGAAAAAAACGACGATGATGATAATAGTAATAATAATAATAATATGACTTTATACATAATAAAACATCCGTTGCCGGCACTGGGAAGGATTTTTACATGGTGTTCGTCCCCTCTTACTCGATAGTCGCTTTCATTATCTTTCTCTCTCACTCTCTCCCGGGCCGACGCATACCACTCGCCATCTAAAAAAGGCCAGTAGTAGTTGTAGTTATCTCGTTCGGTCACCGCTGCCGTCACACTCTCCCACTCCCACACATACACGCGCGCGCCGCCTCTAACGATGACGACGACACGGTCTCGGAATAATTGCCGCCGCCGCCGCCGCAATAGTGGTCTTATAATAATCGTCCACGGTATCGGTCCAGTCAACCGCGTGGCTTTCGTGCGTACCGTTCGACGTTACCGCCGTCGCCGCCGCCGCCGCCGTCGTCGTCGCGTAAAGTGACATGAAATACATCCGATAATCAAAATAAACATTATAATACTATTCACATATTTTTGGTTCGGTCATTATATTCGACTGCTGCCACCGGACTAATAGACTAGTGTGTTTCAGAACAATATCAGTTACCACGTTAAAAAAAAAAAACTTTTTTGTGAAATAAGGTAAAGTTAATTTTTTTAATTTTTTTTTTTTTGCTTAGGTTTATAGTACGTTGTAAGATCGGTTTCTTGATTGCTTCTGCAGATCACAGTAGATTTCGTAACATCGTATTGTAATCGACGGGCTTGTTTCTCGTTCGTGCATACACCGTTGTTTTAGAAACAATTAGATTTTTTTCTATTTTTTAGCATTAATAATCTACCTGTGTTTATATAATGTCTCTTCCCCACTTTGTGATATCCGTATACCCACGTCTCTGGCTGATGAACCGGCAACGTTTGCGAGTTGAATTATGTATAATATGCTCTCTCGTCAGTTGTTGTTGTGGTGGCAGTGATAGTGTACGTGGGTCGAATTGCAATTATTATATTACATTCGATTTTAAAGCTGGTCATATTATATATTATGAAAAAAACATGCTCGCGCGAAATGCATTACTCGCGGTTGACGACGGGTGTTAGACGCGTCGTCGTGACGTCACCGTCAGGGACTGCGGTGGTTAGCACGTGCCACCGCACCAGCAGTTATAATAACGCTTTTTTTAAAACTATAAATTATCTGAATTATCATACTTAATATTGTATTATTGCATTATTACCTATTACGTGTGTTTTAACGTGATGAAAACTCATAAGTAGGTTATTTTTTTTTATTTCAATCTTAAATTTCGTTTGAACAACCGTAGAATTAATTATTGTTTATAATTCTTAAAATAATATAATCTCTGCAGCGAGTAAAACTTAGGTTCACATTTAGGTCGAAACCCTTGTGCAAAACATGGAATCTAGACGAAAATCAATCGAGTACCTATTGATAATATTATTAAGTCATAACTTCGTCACATCGAAGTACACGGACATACGCATGAACAATAAAATACAATATTATATTATAATAATGTATAACATGGCTTCTTTACATAACTTTGAAATTTCCTTGCGATCGCCGCATCGGCCAAGCGCGTTCTATTCTTTACAGTTGACCGTGATAATAACGTTTTCAGCATTTTAAATATTAGAATTAATCGTTACAAATTTTAATATAATGTATAATATTAATTATTATGCTACTACAACTCATGAGGATTGAAATGTAAATATGGATTTGATTACAATATAGGGAGGTCAACTATGCCTATCTTTAACAATATTATAATATCTACAAGAGTAATAAACCTACTTATAACTTAAATTATTATTATTATTCACGCGTTTATTTATAAATGTATGAAAAAAAAAATTGTTCTAATGTTTATGGCAGAGTTGCACCTGTTCTTCCTGTTTATAATATAATATTGTACCCTGCATGTATGCGGTTTTCCTGGTTCAAACATCTTGTTATCATATCGCGTCGAATACCTGTTTTTTTTTTTGTTTATTACGTGAGTTTGTTCGGTTTGCGAACGAATCAACTTATATACTGCTGTTACTTTGTTTATTGTTTTTTCTTCCGCCATCCTGTATGTTTCTTGTTATACGCATAAATTAATATGACTTTTTCGTTTTATTTCAGTACCTACTCACTGGGACAACTACAGTCATCGGACAGATCTTTAAAAGAAAATAACATAAATAAACAAAAAAATGGCACAACTAGTCTTAAACTTTATCGACAGTTACCACGATATAATGGAAAACAAAAGTGGTGAGTACATTTTATAATATTAAATATCATTTTCATTTAACGGTATCAACTTTCGATTTCGGTATTACGTCAAAAAAAAAAACCTTAATTCTAAAAGAATTACTTATGTTATACCGGCAGAACAAGTGGATATGTGTAGATACCTATAGGAAGTGCGATTACTACCATGTAATCGGTGGGGAAAAAATTTGCTAGGAGAAAGGTGTAGATGTAGGTCATTAAGTAATATTTTTCTAACGAGTATGTTTTATTTATTCTAATAAACGCTCCTCTTCCGCACACAGGTATACGTAAAGGTATGTTTTCAAAATTTAAATGACGATATAAATCAATTGGATAGTCATTATTATGGTTTCCGATTATGTGAAAATCGTTAAAATGCATATAATATAGTATAAAGTGTGTGCTAAAGCGATTGAATACATTTCTTTAAGTTATTAAAGTGTTTAATATTATAAAAACTATTTCGTTCCTAAATATTCACTAAATATTTAATCACTAAAATAAGACGATAGACCCCACAGGATCGATTATGATAAGTGCATATTGTATCATAACTCATAGGTATTGTGTTAAATTGTTAATGTGGCACGCGTTTATCTTACAACCCCAGAATAAAAGTCGTGTTATAGCAAATCATTGTATACCTACTCTCATGATGTTGGTTTTGTACACTTATTTCGTAGAAAGTGCACGGTATATCTACCAGTTATATACCATTCGTGACAGCTCCAGCTGTTATCGGCATTCTGGTTTCTATTGTACACGCCATAAAGTTCCTTCCCGAATCTCGAAAACATCCTTTTATTCTAAATTTCCAAATAAATCTTTTATCGGTTTTTTGCTTCTGTTTTTTTTTTTTTTTTTTGTTACATTTCCGATTACTCAAATGCACCTGATATAATATTATGTGGGGTATGGTTTAAATCGTACGATTCCAAATACAATTCATTCTTTGTTTTCCTTCTTTTTGTCACACACACACACACACATGTACTACGCAGGATTTTCATAAAGTTGTCTAATTATAAATATTTTATTTTATTTAAAAATATTACCTAGTAAGTTAGTTATAAAACAAAAAGTACGTTATCAGTTTTATCGATGTGATGTAAAACGATAACTATTAAAAATATAATTTTTAGCAAAATAATAACTATATAACCTTTTACAATAACTGTATAATGTATATAAAATAACTCCTATCTCTGCCTGAGTACAAATTATTTTCAAAACGATCATTATACAAATAAATTAATTCAAATTTAGCTTTAAGGCCGAAATATGTTTAATCCGGAGTACATTTGTGTTCTTCAATGGAGCTGTTCATATATTTATTTACGACTTTTAATAGTAGGTACAACGTTTGTAATAATATATACTTTGTAATTATTTACATTATTAAAATTTAAAATATTGAACTTTGTGCTATACAATTAATAATTTTAATTTCGTGTGTTACATAACCATAATTTTTGGGAACTGCTGGCAAATCCATTTGTTTTGTTTAGAATTTTGTACTCAGAGTAAACAACATTTTTTATGTTTGGCCATCTGTTATTATGTATTAGCTATATGGTAAAAAAGGAAGAAACTGTGAGCCACCCTGTATAAAAACTAGGCTAACTTATTTTATTGAAAAAATATTTTCATTATTGAAAAAATATAATTTAAAGATAAACCTGAATTATTTTATAGTTAAAAATGGTGAGGCTTTTTTCAATAAAATATGTTAATGCAATTTATTGTTTACAAAAAAAAAAAAATATTTATGTTTATAATTTTTGATAGATATTCAACATTTATGTTATAAACAAATAATAATTGTATAAAAAAAAACTTACAATATTAACCAACAGACTTTATCGCAATGTTTAAAATGGAATTTATCGTATTTTTATTCTATTTTTACTCGTATAATTTTAGTAAAAAACACTACCTACATGGTATCCTTGGTTAGGTATAAGTGACTTTAATTAACAATTAGTTGTAACAATCAGTATCAGTAATATTTAAAGTAGTTAAGAATCACTTACTTTTACCCATACTGATATGTTTTCGTCTAAAGATAAGAACATTATATATTACATTCAAATTTGTTTTACCTGCTAAATCTATAGAGTAAAAATAAATAAGGAAATATTTCAAATAAAACGCTCACATATGAATTATAATTAAAATCAATATGCTCATAAATGATACTATAAATGTAATCTAAATGATTTTGAGCATAGTTATTTTAACAATATAAATTAAATATCATAATAAATAAATCAATATAATAGAAATGTTAACTTTTAAATTTTACACTTAGGAAAAAAATTTTGATCGACTTTTATAAGTAAAAATAATAATACAAATTGATTATGTTTTAATGTTGTATATAATTTGTAATCTTGGTTATAGTATAAATATACTATAACCGAGACTATAAATGTAGAACAACCATCAACCATTCAGTCACATCTAAAAATGTCAGTATAATTTTAAAGTTTACTCTGTTACTAGTTAGAATTTGGTAGGTACTTGATAAAAATGTGTTATGCACTGCATTCAGACCTGAATCAGTGAGTGTATTATTGTCGAAAGTCAGTTATCGACGACAACGTGACGTATATTACGATGTATAGATAATATCATTAATGTATAAAATAATATAATATTTTACTATTATTTACATTATAAAATATTCTTTTTTAGAAATGGCATTTATTATTTTTATTTACAATCTATACAAATAATCAGTATGTAAAATATGTGATGAGTGATGACATAATACTATAGATATTATTAGGTAGGTATTTCCTGTAAATACATTATAATATTTCACCTTTTGCAGTAAGGCCTTCTGTCCTAAATTTAAAATTTAAGATCATGAACTATTAGAACAATTAATAACTTTAATTTATACACTGTAGTATTTATCACTACATTAATGGAAATGTTTATTTATGTGTTTGATTATTATGCACTCAAAATGAAGATTCGAAATAACCGTCTGAATAATTTCGATTTTAGTAAAGTTAATTTTTTTTAAACTTTCATTATATCACTTTTATTCAGTTAACATTATATTGTTTAAATGTAAACAGGATCATCAATTATTGACTCTAGGCTCTAGCCCCTAAATAGAAACATTGTGTAACTAAAAGTTGAATGCATCCAAGGGCACTGACCTGTTAGAGTGTTAGTTTTGGGTATACTATACCTTACCGTAATGTCTTACACCTTGCTAATATATATAAATATATATATATATATATATATAGATACCTTGCGATCAGTATCAACTAATATAAATAACAATTAGTATTTTATTGAAATTATTACCAATTTAAATGTAATAAGTAATGTATAATAAATTTTAAAACCATTAGTTATAGAGTATGTATAGGTTTTAATATTTTATACCAAACACGTTTTGTGGTGAAATAATGACCAATGATTTGTAAATGTGGATTATGGATATAATAACTATATTATCAATATTTAACTTCAACATTTTATTTCATTTTAAACTAATTTTACACGCTAATGATAATAATTTATTTTTGGAGCATTGGATTTTTAATTAATATTTTTATATTCACCATATTATAGCTATATACCAATAAACCGTTATGTACTTTACTTTGATCTCGAGTTTCTTTGTATACGTTAGGTATATGAACACTATAGTGGAAGTAATATTAGTCTAATAGTAATTTTATTAATGACTATTGACTATAGTAATTTTTATTTGATGATATTTTATTCAGTAAATGATTAAAAAAGCTTTCATTAGTTTTCTTTAAAGATCGGTAAATAGTAATAACAATATTTTTCGAACCATGTATAGGTAATATTCGTATTCAGTAAAACAAAAAATAGTTTCATTGTTTATATCATACTATACCTTGTCTGCCTTCCATTTTAGAATGTATTTTATTGCTTACGAATATATTATTACACTATGTATCTAAAAAATATTGTGTATTCACTTATTTTGGAAATTTTAATTTTAATTTTTTCTATTTCAGATCCTAGAGTAAATGGCTGGCCAATGTTGTCTAGTCCATTCCCGACGCTGTTTATTTGTTTGTTCTATGGTTATTTCGCCAAAACGCTTGGGCCAAGACTGATGGAAAACCGAAAACCGTTTCAACTTAGAAAAGTACTTATAGTTTATAATGCAATACAAACGATGTTCAGTGCTTGGATATTCTATGAAGTAAGTAATCTTTTATCGGCCACGTGTACTTTATTCCAATTATTGCATATTGTAGATAGATTATGTGATAGGAATTTAGTGGTTTGTAAATTATAATTCAAGTGTGTGTTTGTGTAATTTACGTTTCCGCGTTTAGTTTCCTCATTTCGAATCTTACCTTCATGATACAATTCAAAACAAAAAACAATATTATTTTTAACCGTACTTTTGAATGATGATATCGTATGCTCTTTGTATTTTATAAATATTTAGGGTTGATAAATTAAAATATTTATTGAGTACTTATATTTTATACATTATGTTTATTACGTTTTTAATGAATATTAATTTGTAAATAATTTATAATTATTACTATCTGACGTCTATAGAATATATATAATGTTACTAGAACGTTCTATCTTATTAGTTATAACTTATAATGCTTCTGTAAAGTAAGGCGCTGACGTCTTTCATTTTAGTCATAATAATAATTATTATATAATTAAATTGATACAAACTTATTGTCATGACCTTTATTTTCTTTTTAAATGTGCACAAATCAAATCTCTGGAACGGCAGATCCAGCTAACGCTATGAAACTCAGTGATAAGTTAGCGTTTGTCAATATGTGTTTCGATTATATAGAATTTTTAAAAACGACTATAGTTCATAAATTTAAATAATTTTTTTGATAACACCTACTGTAAGTTTATACCTATGTACCCACAAGGAATAACTATACTATATAACAATAATACTATACAATTGTACATTGTATCTAATGATTTTTTTGGTATAAGCATCACGCTTTGTTCTTTGTGTCTTTGTTTTAATTGATATTGTTGTATTAATGACAATTAATTGTAACTATTACTTTTCATAAATAAATATAGAGAACACTAATTTGTATGTGAATTAAAAAATGTATGGTGCTGAAGATATATTGTATTCAACGAGCATCATATTTAATATCTTGAATGTCATTAGGTTAGCTTATTAAATTAAAGTCATACAAGAAGGTTTGGTGTATTATATGAATGCTTAATTATTAAGTTATGAGTGATGACCATTACATTATTAATAAATAACAAATTTTAAGTTCAAGTCTAAAATTTAAACTCAATAGTTTAATTATATATATATATAAGTCTTTTGTGAACTTTTCAGTAGGTAATTTTATTTGTAATAATTAGTTAATACATATTGGATGGATTTGGTTAAATCAATTTAAGATATCATATTATACTTACTGATTTATATATGTGATTCAAATAAGAAAAAAATATTAATTTTATCTGAAATATACAATAATCTAAATGTTTAGTTTTTCAAATACCTACAGTGCCATAACTGTTAAAATATGTTTTATAATTACAAAATACAGACGCGTTATACAAAATGTATAACTAGTAATTTATTAATGCGTAACAACCTTATTATATTATAAATTGTTACATTTATGTTAAAATACTTTTTCTTTCAAATACTTTAAATCAATATATTTTGGATCAATATTTAGAAAACTTTGTTATTTTAATCAAGTTGAATTTTACTTTATTCATTTAATATTTTAATCATTTCTAACACTTATTTTTGGTAATTATTCAATACGCTGTAATGTACTTGCATATTTTCTTTAATTAAAACTACTTTGAATATTATCTATAATTTTGCTTGTAATCAGTAGTTATAAATACTGTGTGTTTATTTAACGTTTTTGTTAATTGATTTATGAAGTTGTTATAATAGCTGTCATATTTGAGATTATGTGGTGTACTATTTTTATTAAGAATGTTTTATGTATAATTTATACGTTGTGGCCGAAACGAAAAAAAAAATCGCTGTATTTTTAAGCACTGTTTGGCAAAAGTAAATATACCACAATTAGGCTGAAATTCAATTGGCCGATTCTTCAGTATTGTTTTAGATGCCCGCAGCATTTGTAATCAATCTGTAAGCATGTGTATTTGACCCAAATACATTCATTGTCCATTGTACCTAATAGTGTTTTTTTTTAATTTTATTTTTGAATATGATTAATGATATTTGATAATAATTTAACAGTTTATAATCATTTAAATTTTTGTTTTACATACATATTATATTATATGCTACGAAGAGATTAAATGAGTTTATGTTATCAAAAAAATAACTATAAAAATAAAAGTTGGTTATAGTATTTGAGAAACGCAATTCACTAATAACGAATCATATTACAATCATATTATTCAAACATTAAATTATTAAAAAATATACTTAATTTTAAAATGTAACCTTCCGACTGTAATAATTTGTACCTAGTTAATATATTTATAGTAATAGCTATAGGTACCTAATTTGATTTTTATTTTTTAAATCGAATTCTATGACTTGAAAATTACATGAATCGAATTAATTTTTATCTCTCTAAAAATTTGAGTTATTGAGACTTAACTCTAATCTAAATTATAATATTAAAATCAATGCAGTGTGTCTGACAATAAAGGTTCATCGGGTCACGATTAGTCTTATTACCCGATTCGACCTTGATTAAATTACTATGATTTTTTTTTTAAATTTTTGTTATTGTTGTAAATTTTAATATAATTTTTTTTTGCATGAAAAGCCACCATACCTTTTCTTATAAAAGCTAAGTAGACCGACCTAAAAACTATAATATATGTTTAAATGTTTAACGTTTCGAAGACTATAAAAATGCGATCCTAACTCAAAAATAATGTTTTATTTTGCAGTATATGATGAGCGGCTGGGGAGGATCGTACAGTTTAAAATGTCAACCGGTCGACTATTCCTATAGCCCTATGGCCTTACGAGTGAGTATTATTCATAACAGCTATATAGTATTTGTATTATTATATTAATAAATAATCGATTTTAATTTTTGATTTGTTATAATTATTATAACAAACCATAGTATTATATTGCTTTTCAATTGAATAAGTACTATTTTCATTATAGTATAATTATGTTATAATGTACGTATCTTTATATTTCCAGATGGCTCAAACGTGCTGGTGGTACTATATTTCTAAATTCACCGAATTTTTTGACACGGTAAGTTTTTCTCTTAGTTTCTGTTTAATAATATTTATGTTAGATTATTATTATTGTGTGTTGTAAGTGTGAGGGGGAGATGGGCTATGTAAATGGTATTATTTCACGAATATCGCGAGTGGTCAGCGTATTTCAAAATATTTCATGATACACCCCGAAATTGTTTAGGTATATAATATGGTTGGTTTGCCTGAAAATAACCGGCCGAGTAGAAATAATTCACAGACGTCGTGTATAATACTATAATATATATTAATAGTGGCGGGAGTGTAGCGGGGAAGGAAAACAAAATCGATCGACCAATGTCACACGAGCTTTCGTGTTATTTTCGTACAACTCAATGCTATTGCCTTCTCTACTGTATACTTGGTGTAAGGATTGGGGTTGAGGTTAGAGGGTACGTTTTTGGCCTATATACATGTATTGTATTGTGTTAGGGTACCGTTGGTATATTGTGCGTGTGTGTATATACTGTATACCTATATATATTTGGTAATATATTCGTGGCGGTCAGCATGACCACACAATAATAATAATTATATATTTTACCTACTTAAATTCGTATAATATAATTAATTAAGGCTTTATATTTTCTCTTTTTTCAGTTGTTTTTCATACTCAGGAAAAAGAACCAACAAGTGTCGACCTTGCATGTCATTCACCACGGATGCATGCCGATGAGCGTCTGGATGGGAATGAAATTTGCCCCTGGTTCGTATTAACACACACATATATATAAATATATATATATTATTAATATTTCCCTTGTGCCGAAATAGTTTTAAATTATTGTAACTATTGAGTATTTATATAGTTGTACTAACCGTAATTTAGTGTCAATAGTGACAGGCAAATATATAGGTGGTTAGAATTTAAATTTAATTAAAAGTATTCATCTTCTCTTTCTTTTTTTTCTTTTTGTTAATTATTAATGGTCTATAATGTAATTATAATTTATAGTACACATTAAAATTGACAAGAAATATGCTTGTACCTACATGTGTAATAACATATAGCAAAAAATATTTCATCAATTTAACAATCACATAGACCCAGGAATCAAACTCGGCATCCTGAGTTTTAATGATAAACTAGAAACAGTAGTATATAATATATATATATTATAGCCAGGTATTTCACACCTATTGCATTTGCATCATATAATGGACTAATACTGATATCATACTAAGTTATTTAAACCGTATGTGACGTATATAGATATTAGATATTCATTAACTCTACTTGTAATCATAGGTACCTATATAATAATATATTCATTATACATTAATTTATTATAATATATTTTATAAGTGACAGTCTCATCGTGTAATATAATGGTGTCGATATAACTATAAAGTAAAATAGAAATAAATTTCACTGGTGACTTTTATGGATCAATCTATAGATCCCGATGTATATTTTTTCTATATGTATATATTATATGTCTGAAATATTTGTAAACAATTATTATTCTATTTTTTTTAAAATCATATAGGCGGCCACAGCACTTTCTTCGCGTTGCTCAATACGTTCGTACACATCGTTATGTACTTTTATTATATGGTGTCAGCGATGGGACCTAAATACCAAAAATATATTTGGTGGAAAAAATACCTCACCTCATTCCAAATGGTACGGCTTTTGAATTAGATATCTATTTCAAATTAAAATAAATTATCATTTATTGTGGAGATTGTTAATCGTAATTTGTTTTTTCCTGTATATATATTTATAGCTACAATTCGTGTGCATTTTCGTCCACCAGTTCCAACTCTTGTTCCGCGAATGCAACTACCCGAAGAGTTTCATGGTTTGGATAGGCCTGCACGGTGTCATGTTCTTGTTCCTGTTCTCAGACTTCTACAAATCTAAGTACACCAGTGACGGTAAACGGAGACCGGCAAATGACGGAGCTTGTATGGTATGTTGTGTACAGTTATTAAAATAAATAATAAAATATTACTCTGCCATGTAAATTAAAAGCGAACGGATGGCGAGAAATTAAAAAAAAAATAGATAGATACTTGAGCCCTTGTAATTTCAAATGTTTCTGCGGTCTATTAACCTTAAGGATGTCATTTTTATGACGTTGAAAATATTTTTATCGATCTCTTAGTCACTTTTTATTTATCCCCAAGGACTGCCGGTTGCGCGCTCGCGTGCTATATATGTTTCACTAAATGTCACGGAAAAAGTATATATAATTGACTCGTCTGAATTCTTATGATATATATACTTTACTGTACATCAGTTTTATCCTTATATTGATTGTTATTGCATTCATTTATGCATGTATTTAACTAATTTTCCAGGAAGAAGGGAAAGGGAGGGACTATAGATTTTGTTCACGTAAAAATAAGTCGAGATAAAAGTATAAGTTTAATTTTGTTTATATATGTTATATATGTATGTATTTGACATCAGTAATTTTTAAATAACTCATCTCCGTTCCCCCTTTCAAATTAAAAGTATTTATTATATCTTCATTTTTTTTTCTTAAGTTTTCTACAATTTCAACGATCATAATTAAGTCAGCACAAAAATATAAACTATGTAGATAAGTACTTTTCAACAATAACTTTTTATACCAATCATTTTCTTTGATAAATAATTTAGTTAGAAAAAAAACTATCATAAGACAAATTTTACTTTCTGAAATTTGTTAATATTGTTCCCTAGAATGATGTACTATAAATCTGACTAAAAATATAGCTTGAAGATAACTATTTGTCTTAAATTTAATGTATTCTTAATAACCAATAAACGTTATATACCTACGTGTGTATATTTCTTGTCAGTACATAAAATTAATTCAAAACAATTTGCATTATTATAAAGAAAATAAAAGATAAAAATCGCAATATTACTTTTTTCAATTCTTTAATGATTTCCCCTTCTTTACTCTCAGTTATGTCCCTGTCATTATGAAATATACATTTAAACTATACTACGAGAACAAAACAAAAATAATTAACCCTCCTAAGTGCCTTTTTATTACTGTAGAATGTATAATGGTGTGTGGTGTTTTCAAATATATATATATATATTATACCTATACTGATTTTTTCCACTCCTCTGAAATTCCAAGTTTTTCCCCTTCAATTGAGTTGATTTTTTTATTAAAAGCCACCGGTCTGGTTGTATAAATCACAGCTACTGCAGTCGTTATTATCCAATTATTATGGGCGTTATTCCTCGGATGGTGTTAGTAGTATTCCGAAATCTCAAAGAACGCTTTAAACACCATATTCCGTTATTTTTATATTTGGTTCAAGATTATCAAAAAACTAATTAGCCGGTATGCATAAAATTAAAAATCATGGCATATATAAAAACAAGTACAAACTATTAGTATATTATATAGTAAAAGTTCAAAATGTTAAATGGCCAATTTAATTAAAACATATAATAATATACTTATAATTGTATTGTTTCTAATTTATTAATTTTTTAAGACCTATAAATATGTAGATAACGTAATATATACGTCTTATTTGCATGACTATATAGTTTTTGTTTATTTAAAATTATTATTTTTTTAGAGCTTTATATGTTTTTAATTAAGTACTTATTTATGTTAAATAAGTAGGTACTTAATATTTTAACAAATTATTGTATGACACATAGTATATAAAAGACGTTATAACTCGTCCAGTTCATCTTGACCATTAGCTTATGTTACAGATAATGAGTTACTAAAATCGTACGATAGTTTTTTCTATGTAATATAGTTTTCGGGCATCTGATTTTTAGAAACTGTTATTACCGATTGCCAAGATGAACTGAACGAGTTATACTCGTAAAGTTTTTCGCTATATTTTAAATATTTAAAACAGAAAAAACTAGGTACGACGATCTTCGATGTATATTGTTCTGTATTGTACAAACTGTGCTGCGGTTTAAGAGATTCGAAGCGCATATTACATTCATATTTACTGTAAACTAAATATACTATAAATATGTTATATATAGATAGGTACATGGATATAATATAGTTATATGTATAGAACATATTTAAATGTGCGTTTAATCGAATATTTTAATTCCAAAAGCCGGTGCAGTGTATAGTATATAGACTTGCCGAGCGTTATAACTTATTCAGTATATTACGTAAACACGCGTTATGCCAACATTGACTTTTGTTTTTGAATATTATAAACTACATATATACGGTTGCTGGTCGTCTCCTCCGAATCCACACACATTCTATACGACTATACATAACATATTATATATACCAGAGCACCTAAACTCTTAAAGGATTTTAGTACATGTATAGTCGTCCCCCTATACTTTATGCTTCTTAAAAGCCTGAACTTTAAGATTTATAGATTTTACGGTTGGAGCTCAAAAACCAACGCACGCACTATTATGTATTAAATATTATATTATTAGTGGTATGGAATTGCAATTGTCTCTATAAATACAAATATATAGATTGATGGGGGGGTGGGGGTGTTGTAATTTTACCTTTCTGAGATATGATAGTAAAAGCCTATTATATACATAATTTATAGACGTTTTTTAAAATGAGACAAATTTAAACTCCTTTAACGATTATGTTTTATACATATTAGGTATAATAAAATACGTTAATACCAATTTTTTTTTTTTTTTTAAAAAAAAGAACAAAACATGTATTTTAATATAGCCAAAATACCAAAATAAATCAACAATAGTTATAAAGAATGTGTATATAAATATAGCATATTAAATATATAGTATTATTTTCTTATTAACAAATATTTAATGTTTAGACTCCGTTTGGTAAAAACGCGAACTTACACTTTTGTGGATTATTCTAATCTACAGCTAGCACTCCCTCCGCTCCTCTATAAATAGACGGTAAGCGCTATTTCTACACAAAAAAATATATATTCTCGTTTGATTTTCAAAATGCATTAGTCTTCATTTTAAAATAGTGTTAAAAAAAATGTCTTCTTTGAAATGAAATCTGTTTTGCATAATTCTAAAAGAGAAGTACTGTAATATTAAATTCGGGTCAACAGCAAATATAAAAGTATACATCTTTGAGCAACTATATTATACTCTTTAGTGTCGGAAAAAACTTCTTAGTATCTACGTATTTAATGTAACTATATATTTACTCATACATATTATTATAGTTTTATAGTAGTCAAATTTTATGGAAAAAAAATAATGACTATTTATTGACTTTAGGTTTATTATAATCGTCTAACTCGTTAATGCACAGCCTTGATGTGGCGTTAATAATATAATCGTTTACGTATTTATACCTATATACCTATATAGGTTTTAAACATTGTGTATGTACTTTTATGGCTGTATATACATGTATAATCATTGTTGTTTTACAGCCGGTGGAAGGAGCGAGTTACAGCAAGTGTTCATCCAACGAGCACGATAACGTTGTCGTGTACTATTCGAATGGCATCGTCAACGGTTTTAAAACGACTGAAGACGCCAAAACCAAATAGTGATGAACCGATACGATTAAACGTTCCTAACCGAATGGAGAACAGCTTGCGGATATATGACACAATCACCAATAATATAAAGCACACACAAAACAAACAAAACATAATAAAACACAATACAATAATATACAAAATTATTGAAAATGAATTATTTGAAGTAAAAATGTCCATATAATAAACTAAAAAAATATTAACGAAAAGCAAAAAAACATAAAAAAAAAAATTAAAAAATTAAAAAAAAAATAAATTTAAAAAATGCGTATGCAGCAGTGAAACTTAACGCTGTTTGTCTGAGCTGTACATGTAACAACAAATCTAACGTATAAACAAACATAACTAAACTAAAACAATAAACAATATGTATTGCAGTATGTACGATATTGTATATAATACATATTTACATATATGTACTTACATTTTTGATTTTAAGATTGATTTAGAAGCAATTTTAATGTAGCGCATTTTTTTTTTATCATACGAATCTGTAATAAACGGTTTTTTTTTTATTAGAACCCATTATTATTCGCAAATTGGTTTGAAAACGTGTGCAATGCTTGAAGTACTTATATATTATTATCGGTAGGTAAATTCCGGGGGATGGGTATAAGTATATTGTTTATATAGTATGTCGAATAACATTTTTTTTTTATTATTATTATTAACTCTTACACTTCGTAATGAGATATATATATACTTAACGTTCGAATTATAATATGTACCCATCCTGGTGGAATTTTTTCTCTTGTTTTCACTCGAAATGTAATAAATACAATTCAATAAAATACATAATATTATATTCAAAAAAAATAAGATAAAACGGAGGAACAGTACAAACGATATTAAATACACTAATTAGGTAGAGTTATTTTGAAATTGTGTTACCTTTCGTATAGGTTATGTTATTATGATAATTTTAAATTTTTAAATTTATATTTATATTTATATTTTTTTTTTGTTCCCCATATATTGTTGTGTACAATGTAATACATACGGCAACGAAAAATATAAATGTAGAACTCTCTAAGTACAACCTTATTTATAGTGTCAACGATATATATATATATATATGTATGTATATAATATATATATATATATATGTGAGTGTGTGTAGATTGTAAGAACGTGAGGCCATCGTACTTTTCTGATCAGTGTGTTTTTTTTATAACTTTAGTCATATTATATATATATACTTCTTTTTTAATTTTTGTTTTTTTTTTGTATGGCTATTAATAAATACAAAAAAGATTTTATGTTTGAATATCTTTTTAACTTTTTGATATATAAGTGTATTTATTTAAAATGAAATTAAAAAAAAAAAATTGTAAATCAAAAAAATTGTTATTTTGCAAAATATAGACTTTTGAAAAAAAAAAAATATGCATTTTTACAATAATTTAATTACCATTTCGTAAAAACTGTTATTATTAATTATAACTGAGTGCAATGTAAATGTATCAATACCTATGGTATGATGTTTGGTATCAGAGAAAAGCTCAGTGTTTCGCTTATATAATTATTATAGGTTTACATCGGAAAAGAAAATTCCCCGGAACGAATACGTGTATCACTGACTATACACCGGTATAATAAGCATACCTATTTATTTTATAATATTATATACCACCTATCTACAGGTATCTATCGTAAAATATCGGTTGCAGAGATCTGTTTATATTTAGAGGCACATGTGATGATTAAAAACAATTACATACCTATCATTTTCATTTTTATCGAACCACAAAAATGAATGTCGCGCAGCGTAGGTGATTAAAATATTATAAAATACATTTATATAGGTGTATGAAGAAGGTGAGTACCAATCAGTAATGGATAACGAATGTACTTCCGGCGTTTTTGGTGGGGATGCGATGGAACGACAATATAATAATAATAATAATGTGTACAAAAGGATGGCATTGACGGACTCGGCTATCGTGCTTACAGCTGCTGTAGACGTCGGGTTTATTGTGTCTTGATGTCCGTCGAACAACAATAATAATAATGAGAAAGTATTATTCGCATATTATACAGTTAAACTCATATAGGTACATTATGATTATATCGTTCAAATTCTATAATATGTTATAGCTTATAGTAAAACATTCCCTAACTGCCACCTTCCAATAGCGAACATTATTTTGGGAACGGTAATTTTCTACTTTTAAATGGTCAAACCTCCGAATAACGAATACGTATTTTAATCTTAATTTTAAAATAATGTCAAAACGATGAAATAAAAACGACTAGTACGAGTATAACAACAAACCGATTTTTCGTAGGTAGGTACCTACTAAATTTAATTTCATGTAGGTATATATAATATATCATGTATATATAATATGCATTTCTTTTTAATATTTATTTAAATGTATTCATTATAAATTTCAAAATTGTACATAACATTTCTGAAAGCTTGTGACTTACTTATCATGAAATTCACTTAAAAATTATACTATCTAATATTTAAAAATATAATTTTCAAATTAAGAATTAAGTTTAAAAAAATATAAAAGTAGTTTTCAAGTAAACTTCATACAATAATGAACTCAAATATGTTTTCAGAAGTTTTATACGATAAATAAAGTAGTTAGTAAAATGTTCATTAGTTTATTTTAATAGAAAACTTAAACTTGATAGAAACCCCTTATAAAGTTTAACTTAACTAGTTGATTAATTTTCTTACTAACATAAGAAATTTATTATTTTAATCGACTGGTGAAATAACTTAATTTTTTTAGTTGTTTGTTTTATTAAAATATAAAATAAAAAAAAAATAAATATTAAATATTTTAAAATATTTTTAACGCATTTACAGCGTTATATACTGTTATTATATTATATATTTACGATTACTTTATAGATACATGTCACTATTATATTATAAGCTTTTTAAATAAAAATTATCTAATACAATAAAAATAATATAATTATATTAAGACTATAGGTACTATAATACATTTCTTTTATGGTTCTTGGAATAATTGTACCTATATTTAGATTAGCACATAATAACTTAATGAATTAAATGCAAAGTTTAGTTACTTCAAAGCTTAAACTTGACTTAACTTGAGTTAATTATTTTCACTAACTTGTTCGCCTTTACATATAATAATATAATTATCATTGACTTCAAGCATAATATTATGCATATGAATTTACCTATCTTCTCTATAAACATACACCATTTTTAGGCCAATATATAATGGAGTGAGATAAACGACGGTTCACAATCGTGCGAAAGCTTCTTGGCATTAAAGAAACCGCAACATTCAAACGAATAAAAAATACAGGCTACGTCGCCGTCGTTGTTACGGTTAACAATGGAATCAGCTGCAGTTGCAATATTGGTCTATAGATTCTTATACTACACAATTCAATATATAAATATGATTGCCGCCTACGTTATTGTACGGCGGTATTAGACGCGTGTCTTCGCTTATTGGGTATGTGTTATATATCTTAAATCGGATCGTTCAAAATAATTTTAATGATACGTATTGAATTGCTGCAACAGGCATTTTAAACGCGTTAAAAATTAAATTCACCTTCACCAGTGCAGTTTTGTGCCCTCCGGGTTTTCTTTTACGACTCTATAACATAATAGTATAATAAACTAGCGAGTCTACAAGGTGATATTTTGTATCAGGAGACACATTATGTGTAGTGTGTACCTATAATTATTACTATAATGTGGTAACTGTAGAATATTATTATTTATAGGTACATTTAAATCCCTCGTAATTATTATTACCTTATCATTACGCTTATATGTGTTTTTTTTTTAAAAAAAACAAACATCTTTAATGTTTACTTTTATAATCGAGCGGTGACCATATTTATTATTTAAATTTATTATCAAAAACTGGTCCTCAAAATTATTAATAAAATAGCCCAGCGTTTTAGCACTTGCACCATGGATGGACGAATAGAGACGATTTGGGATCACCATATTATTATTTAATACATTATATTGTGAGGCGATCTTCGGATGCACATCGTAGTTATTTTATTACAGGCTAATATATTATATACCTACAATCTTACATACGGTTTATACAAGATAATTGATAAGTACTCTTGTTAAATTCCTTAGTAGGTAGTTAAATTTCCTTACTACTTCAATCAGACTCGGGACTTTAGAAGGGTTGACGAATGTGTCCTCCCTGGGGCGAGGGAAGAAGTAAAAAGTATCACCGAATCCTTGGTATATACGTTATATTAATAACACTATACAAACATATCGTTGTAAACTTGTAAATTGTAATAGTATACTATAATATAAATATGTACCTAAAACGGCTATATCTAGAGTGTATGATAAAATAAGTGTCTATTAGACAATTAATTGAATGACGCGAATAGCACTCTAACAGTCTAGCGTATATTGCGTGAAAATGTTATAAGTATCGACATTTCGATAATCATGTTACAATGTTACAATTTCGATAGCATACTGGGTTTGATAGATTAACATTACCTTTACATTAAGAACTGCATTAACGTTTTTATAAATAATATAATTCTATTGTTAACATAATTTTAAATAATTACAAAACAATATTTATAATAATATAGGTATATCTTAAATGTCTTACTCATTCAAATAACAACATGTATTTAATTTCTTATTCTAAAGTAGAAAATTTGTCGAGTTTATCGATGTATAAAAAACAAATTTAGAGAAAACAGTTAATTATTTACGTATATAACTTATAAGTATTTAAAATCTAAATGAGAGTAGAGTGGTGAATCAACATTTTGTGGGGTACTTCTCTATTATTAACCCGTCAAATGGTACAGAAGTACCCCACAAAATGTTAGTTCACCACTCAACTCTGTTCATCTAAACTGTAAATACCTAGTTGAATCTAACTGGTAAATAAATTTTCCAAATTTCGGGTACATATTATATATTGAAATACTTCAACAAATAATTGGTTTGGAAACAGGAATTAAAATTATGTTATTAGTAAACAATTTAAAAAATGTTAACAATGAGAAATTGTGAATTAATTTTTCTTTTAAAAAATGTTCGGTAAGACTTAAAATTATGTAAAAACAATATTTTTGAAAATCTTAATAACAGCTTGTAAAATAATAAGTATCTCGCGTTAAATGAACCGCCTATTATTATATTTTGTAGTAAACATAATGATATATTTGTATAGGTGCTGAGTTGTATATTTCCGATATTGAGAAAGAGAGATAGAGATAAAACACTTAAATATGATATCATAATAAACTACCGGCTACCATCTACACATATATGTAAATATCAATTTACTTTTTTGTTAATTTTAAGAGTTTGCCTTTTAACAATATCAAGCTATATAGATAAATATTATTATTACTAATTATGTTGTTATATTCATCGTCGAATATTATTACACGATAAAGGTCATACATAAACACACCACACAATAATACAATATTATATTATCGTCTTGGACAACGTGTGTAATAACAATTAACGTATATATAATATTTTATTGTACCTATATAAATGTTTATGTACACGTATTTTACTATTAGATACAATAACATATACCCGTTCACTATAATGTATAGTACTAGATTTCAAGGTGGACTTTATTTATTTATTTTTACTATTAATGAAAGAATAAAGTGAATCGAGACACGATCATATTATACACATAATATATGTATCCGGACGATTGTCATCGCATTGTAATTACTCTTAATGTTATTAGTGTATTATAATATTGCATTAAGTACACTCGTGTATCATAATCCATATAGTACTCCGGTGTTTTAAGTTTAATTTATATAATGATCCTTATTATTTAAGTAATACGTTTGAGATTTAATACCTGACTTTCCACTAAAAGTGTGGGAAAGATTTTCATGTTCTTCAAACAAATTACCAATTATTTGTAAATAATTTTATTCCACCCACTCAAGGTTGTATTAATTTTTGTTAATTTAAAACGAGATTCAATAATTATTGATGAAATGCATATCTAAAATAAAGAAGCACACTTAAAATTTAAATTAAAGTCAAAACAAATGGCTGAAAATTAAAAAAAATATCGGTGAACAGGTAAAAAAGTCGAATAACTGTCAAATTTAAATATATACAATTTCTTAAAATGTGCTGTAAAATATTTATTGTTACCATATTAATTGTTTATTTTAATAAAAATTGATTTATTTGATGTTGAGTAAGTCTATTATTATTTTATACATATACATTTTATACAGGGTAGTAGTACCTATTGACAATTAATATAAACATATATAATATTAAATATTAGTTACAAGTTATATTTATAGCTTTACTATAGCAATATTTTCATCCATACGTCCATACCTAGATATTTCAGATACTTGCAAGTTCATGCAAATTGGAAAGGAAACTATGTTGTCGGGAACTGGTCAAGGAACGGCGTGAGAATTCCAGTACTTACTACAGTAACCTAATCTACACCTACTATAAAATTATAAATGAATATTACCCATTTGAACGCCAGTGCTTCTTTATACCATAAGTCATTTTAATTTGATTTTTTAGTTAATTAGTGTATGGAAACTTTTTTACCTAAGTGTTAGATAAGAATTATCATATACGTCGTTTGAGCTTGATTCGTATTATCTATTTGAGCGTTGACTTTTATTGATTCATGTAAGTTAAGAATTAACTTAGTAAAAAAAATGATAAAGTATACAATATACATACTATAGGTACCTATCAACTGTAGGTAATATTAAAATCTATATATTGTTTTATCTTTGGCCCGCTAACCATGTATACCTACATACACTCCAAGTTATGATAAATTCCCACGACTGGTGTAGGTACTTACTTGCCAAATATTCATCATTCGCCAATCGCCTATAATAATAAATTAATAAGCTTCCATGACATATTCAATTAGATTTTGTCACCAGTACGTTTTCCGAGGTTAGTCGATAAATGTGTCATAAGCCAAGGGAATGGTTAATACTGTAATAATGACTTAAGATACTTGACAAAAATATGTCAGTCGTTGGAACACTTAACTTAATGTGTACTTATACGTAAATTACTGGCCTATATTATTATGATTATTGCAGGTGATGTTCCAACTTAACAAATAATATATTATATTATATCATTTATATCTCTTTAATATATAAAATAAATTTAGATTTTATATTTACATTAATCTAATTTTAAATTCAAGATGTGGTTAGTGAAGCCCTCAAATAGTCGGTGAGTAAAAAGAACAGAGAAACAAAACTCCCTAATTTTATATGATACTTAATACATATGTTATAAATGTGAAAATGCTGTGTGTTAGGTGTTCACGGATAAACCGCTGAACTTATTTTGATGAAATTTTATATGGATATAGCTCGAACCCGAGAAGAGAGATAAGCATGAAATTTATATTAAAAATCAACCCCTAATATTTAAAGACGAAGCTAAATAACCACTTTAAAGTTAACTACATTGGTAGAAATTTAAAATTTAGAAAGGGATTGATTTTATATTGCAGTAGGCATTATTTAATAAGGAGTTTTTTTTTAGATATTTAACCCCTAAAGACGAAAAGATGTGCTAAGGTATGTGTAGAAATAATATTTTTATAGTAAAATTTCTTTGAAACTCGGTATTAAGACTATTTAAACACGCCTATATCATAGCTTACTAGTTTTCTTACTCGTTATAATATAATATAACTACTGATATGCAAGCCAAGTCGTGGGAAATCGCTAATATTATATAATATTACTATTCGATGTATTTAATTAACTGATTATTACCACTATAATACTATATTAATATTTATTGTGCATACCTAATGTCTGACTAAAATATTGTAAAGAACAGTGTTACACACGCTCATCATTATTCTGCAACGAGTTATATATAGCTAACGCGAAGTAAACTGTAAACTATATATAATATGTTGTAGACGAAGTGAAACGCAAATCGTTTGTAATATGTCATCAGAGCGTGCATATAAGAATATTATTATATTGTCTTAGGGCTATGTACTCGTCGTAGCTTATAAAATATATATGTATAAGATTTGTGTAGGGATTGTGTATATTATACAAGTGGGTTTATGTTATTATTATTTATTATATTTTTGTGACTTATTTTTTTTTTTTTGTCTTACATTTCGATAGAAGTCATTACCCCAGGCGGCAGAGATACAAAGTGGAAATCTGCTGGGAGGGGTTATTTTTCATTTAAAATGCGTCTAAATCACATAGATGTATTCTTAGTACAAATTATTATTGTATCGACCACGCAACCAGCGTCGTAGGTCTTCGTGGACAGTATTATACAACATACTATATAGTATAACAGTCCAATCGCCGTACTACGCACTGCGATTCTTTGCTGTGATAAAAACATGCGTTTGTCGTGGATGATTAAAACGATAAAATATAATAATAATCACCGTTTGGGAATGACGATGACTGCGGAGTCTCTGGGAAAAAATCTTGATAAACTATCATTTTTGTTTTCTTCAACCCAAAATGCTGTTGTGGTAAAGATACATAATAATATATACCTATATTATAAGTATATCAATATATCATACATATAATGGCCAGTGTGGTAAAAGTAAAATTGATAAGATGTATTGTGCTTTGAATAAAATAAATGAAGGGGGTGTTTTGGTTCTATACCTACTGTGTTTTGTGTTCAATAGTTCAAAAATATTAAAATACAATTGACTTGATTATAATACTAATAATAAAATCACGCTTAAGTAATATTGAAAAAAAAAACCATTAAGTAGGTAATTACTTAGCTGTAAAATAGTTAACGATTGTGCCTCGTATGCATTGTAATTATTCTATTGTAAATTTAAATTCCGAAAAAAAATCATTTAGTACAATGCGAAATGATTCTGAGGAAAGACGATTTAACTACTTTATTAACAAATAATTTATTATTTTAATAATAACATTTAAATACAAATAAAATTACTGAGAATATTAAATTATAACCACTCAAAAATATTAATTAAATCTAATTCATTGTTCACAGAGTTGGTGATCCCAAGACTTTGTACACTAAAAAACGGATTTTGTAAAAAATAAATAAAAAATACCCTTTATTGTAAAATCAATACAATCTTTGAATTACCCTATATAATGTATTGCATAATAATATGTATTATGTGACTATTATAATATAATTAATATACAATAAATAACTGATGCGAAAACTCGATATTTTATAGATACTCCTATTAAAATATTCATAATAATTGCGAAGTATAATTATTGTTGGGCAGTGTCAACATCGTTTAATTATTAGTTAATTATTACTTTTTATTAATTTAATTTAAATAAATTTTCGGAATGTAAAATAGTTTATATTTTAAATGTCGCAATCGTATCCGCATTCTACGATCGTATCTTTTTTATATTTAAAAAAATTAAATAACTTTTGTTATGTTGAAATTGTCTGTAATAGTATTACGAAAACTATATAACTTCCGCAATCGTCTTGCAAACAGTACATCGTAAATATTTCATTTAAAATAAAGATTATTCGTGATTTAGAAATTCCAAGGTATCCACTACCTACAATTATATTCAGTCGTAGAAAAAACATTTGTATAATTGCATGTTAAATACAGTGAGACGCATTCTTATTCCTACCAAGAATTATGGGTATGCAAATTGACTTAATATACCTATATCAATTTATAAGAACCAAAAAAATTGTGTGTTTATTTTTATTTTCTTAACAAATATGATAGTTTTGTAATTCAGTGGGTATCAATCATAATGGATTTTATCAATCTACAAACTATTTTTATATATACTCGTAATTAACATAATAAAATCCTAAACCAATAATTATTTTCGAATTTAATTTGTCTTTAATTAGATCTACGGTACACTTAACTTTTTTTTAGTGTATAAAGTGTAAAATTCCATTTCCTATTTTTCAATTTCTAAAAATATTTTCCTCGACGTAAACATATAAAACGCGTATATCGCGTATATACGTAATACGCGTAATGACTTGTTATTTTTGTTAAAAACGAAACAACTAATTTTGTACTTGTTTTGTTTGAAGTGTTTGAACGTTTGAAGTAAATTATAGGTTTAAACTGTATCTAATACATTGTGCATTTATATTGTATTGTGTTAGGTAAATGAGACATTGTATTTTAAACTTGTTTAAATAACAATTAGGAAACATTTTTTTTTTTTTTTTTTTTTTTTTTTAATGTCAATTATTTTTATATGTAAAAATATAAATTACATTACAAATAAAAAAGTTATTTCCATTTATCAGAAGTCTGTTTTGTTATAGAATTTTTATTTTTGTTTTTAAACATTGTAATCAATTACTTTCTAAAAGACAATATGACATTTTACCAGATTATAAGTTCTAGAAAACAGCTGTCATGTAAACATGTTGAATTAATGACAATAATTAGTATTGGTTACTGAGAAAAAAAAATCGACATCATTTACTATAGCTCATTCAAAACTACCTGGTCAAAGAAAACGAACACATGTGCGCTACTATACAAAGTTCGGTGCGACTGCTAAATAAGGCCAGTCGAATATTATACATTTATTGATACTAAACCAACAAAAATGTCTTTTAGAGTAGTGTTATTCAATTGCAGAAAACCCATCTATGTCACTAGTTTTCCTAACCACTCAGAGATGCACGTGGCGAAGTTTTATAAGTTACGCAGTTCTATTGTCGCGTTTACGCGTAACTTGTGGGGG
Organism: Aphis craccivora; assembly: GCA_009835225.1. Lineage (NCBI taxonomy): Eukaryota > Metazoa > Arthropoda > Insecta > Hemiptera > Aphididae > Aphis > Aphis craccivora. The sequence continues at coordinate 39,124 of VUJU01000999.1, read as the reverse complement.
GAGGTGTAAGGTTCAAGTGACACAGGCGGATTCCCCACAATTTGCTACCGCTATTCTAAGGTATCCTTTTTCATTCGGTGTTAACGTATATTTCATTAACCTTGTCTTTCGATTGCATCGGACGTTATATGAGCACACGCATGCAGTGCTCAGGTCCGGACACATTGTTGCGTGAGTTTCGTTAGCCGAACGTTCTTCGATAATTGTATCACCGGAGTAATCGCAATTGGAATTAATCAATGTTATATTTATTCCCGGTTCAATGTGCATTGAGGCTTTGTAGCTTTCACACACACATTCGCAAAGTTTGACGGCATCGGGTGGGAAAGTCACATCCGAAATTATATCGGCATACATGAGCAAATTAGCCTTGCATAAATGCTTGATTTTTGATTCCGAGTATTTTTCACCTGTAACAATAGGTTGATAATATTTAAAAATCGAACTAGAATATTATGGAACTCTGAATTATGGACAGTGATAGTGAATTAAGCAGAGAGCTGGTTTGAAGATTTATTTGTTAGACCTTAGACGCATTAAGTAATCAAGTGGATAATTATGGCTATAATTCTTAGTACGCCTAAATACAATATAAGAGGCGGCATTGAAGAGAATGGAACATCTAAGAACTCGGAAGAGAAGATAGAAGGCACAAGATGAGGTATTATAAAATTGTATAGGAATCGTAAGTTAGTATCAGTTAATTTATCAGACAGATAAGAAAGTCAGAAATATAATATAATTTAATATATAGTTTATTATCTACCTACAAATTAACCAACCAATTTTATGTGTAATGGTTGAAAAGTGACTTGAGTGACCAAGAAGAATTTATTTATTTTTTATTGTACTATATTTATCTGTAAGTATATTTATTATTTGTTTTATCCATCTATCTATATAATCTGCTTTTAATAAAAGGTAATATTTATATGTATGTATGTATGTATGTATGTATTATGTATATGTATATGTGCAATGCGCATATATAAGTGATCCACAGTAAAGTCTATTCAATTTATGGTTTTGAAATTCAGTACATAGGTAATCTTAAACCAAGAATGTGCACAACGAATCAAATATTTAAATTTTGCATTTCAAAGAGTAGTTTTTTTCGGATTTGCTTGCACATAAAAAATAAACATCTGTTTGTTTGAATAGGCTAGCCATTAGTCATAGAATATAAAATAGTTATTTTTGACGAAAACTAGCCAAATTAGTGTGTTAATAATGATTTAAATATAAGGCAAGGTAAATTCAGTGGCATTTAATTATTTATTACGGGACACGCCGTGCAGGACTGCCAGGATCAGTTAGTAGTAATTAACTAATAACTAATAATATATGAAAGATTAATTTGTATATAATTAATAGGTATATACACCGAGCCTATTTTAAACGTCGATTCCAGACCTGCCTCTAGCACTATTACTGTACTTACATTTCAGTATATATTTTATATAATATTATACTTATATGCGTATGGCTCACAATGTCTTTTAGAAATTTAAGTCAAAAATAAAGTAAATACATAACGAACCAAAGATCTCGAGCGGGTCGCGGAACTTTCCTTCACCGCATGGTGGGGCACTGTAAAATCCGTCTGTTTTGTTTTTATTCGAATTTTGGCATTTTTCACCTAAAATTATAACAGAGTGATTATATTATAATAACTATATAAATAAATGTTGTTTAATACTTTCTATCTTTTTATATAGTAAAAATAATTTTAGTATACCAAATTTAGTAAAAAAAAAAAAAAAAAAACGTGAAAGTTATATTATTATTGTCCAAACAAATATATTTTAAAACTTTACTATTAATCGGGATCCAGAAACAGACAATCAACTGTAGCGGCAATAATAATAATAATATATATTTTGAAACCATAATAATATCTAGTTTAGTGCTTACAAAATTAGAAAAAAAATGAAACTATAGATTAACTAGCGTTAACTACTATATTTACATACAAACGACAGACTTGGTTAACGGCTATACGAACTTTTCAATGATTAATTATTTGTAATTAAATATTATTTGTATTATAACAATATGTTACTATAGTATCAAAATATAATTTTTTTTTAATGCGTTCTCATTTTAATTAAATTAAATTCAAAAAATTATAAAAATCTATATTTTACGGTTTTTATGACGGACTATGGCAAATAGTTTATTTAACTTTATTAAATATATATTTACACCTAAAAGGTAAGTTTTTTTTATGTGAGACTCTTTAATTCAAATTTATTTACTATTATTTCTAACAATAACAACGAAAACATCAAAAGCGTAGGTTATGCTAAAGTACCAAAAAAAAAAAAAATGTGCAAATATACCTGTATAATATAACCTCTCTGAAGGGTTTCTATAAACTGGAGATGACCGATTGTGGCACGAATTCAGATAGCCCTATTGTGATATTGTATACCAAATAATATAAGTATACTGATTGCGTCCACATACATACAATATTCCACAAAATAATGTATCAATATAGAAATAATTGAGGTATAATAAAAATACAATCTTATAAAAATATTATAATGTTATTTAATTTTTTTTTTACATCATTACAAAAATATGAACTTTTAAATATTAATCTGTCCTACAAAGTTATTACTACCTACGGTTAATTTGTAGTAGCATAATTTATTTTTCGAGTTATAAAAATGAATTTTTATGGAGCGAATTAATAATTTATCAAAGTCTTAACGTTATACTTATTGTAAATGGTCAAATTAGTACAGTGCATTTTAATTATAACTTATATTTATTGAGTATATATTATGCATAGTTAAATTAATAAAAAGCATATAACGTACATAATAAAAATTCTGTACTTAAATTGTATCTGATTTTAATTTAATTTTTTATGTAAATTTTAGTCTAGATGTATTTTATAAATATGTAAATTGTGGCCCCAGTACCTATATTTGTATAAATGCAAATTACGGCCTAAATATTTTTTATTCATGCGTAAATTACTTGTAATGATATTTTTGAAAAACCAATTTTTTCATTCTGTTTCTCCGACTTAGTACTGACCATATTTGTATATTATATACTATATAGTATATGAGAGTGACATTTTTCGTGGACACAATTTTCCTACTCCGGCTATGCTGTACAGTTAATTTGTAGTCTAGTGTATTTCATCACTACAATAATATTGGTGAGTTAAATTTGAATTCATTAATAAATTGATGCATACAAAAACAGTTCTGAGCAGAGACGGTTTGTCAACCTATATTAATAGGTGTTTATATCTTACTATCAGTTATACGATATAAAATAAATATATAGACAATAGCATACAATTCATATAAATATTTTGAAATTCCACTGCAATATAATACCATGAAATATATTATGAATATACTTAGAACTTATATAATAGTCTCTGCGAATATTTTTGAGTTACAACAAGATAACTAAAAATATTATTTATTTATATTAGATCTTTGTTTAAGTATCTAATTTTGTAAAAAATTATCGGCGTCCAAGTCCTCTCTTATAGTTACAACTATTGTAAGATTTTGAACATCCCCCGACTATCCTTTGTCTTTTCATATTCGATAATATTTTTGTCGGACGTTCTTATGAGTTTGTTTTGATTTATGAATAGTCATTTAGATGTTTTCACCGTAGGTAGGTACACCAACATGCATGGTTATTATACTATATTTTTATGTTTAAGATGTAGTAATATAATATACATATTAAAATAATTGTGTTGTGTACTTGTGTATGATTTTGTTTGGGTACTTACAACTCCTGCAGTACCGATTTATCGACAATCTCTCGATACCGATTGTCGGGCTTGTGTAGTAGGTAGTGTTCGTAGGGCGAGTGCAAAATATCACCGTTCATAAAACATTATCCACAGAATGTATATAATAAAGTTACATAAGCAATATTAATCATTATGATATTTTCATGTATATTATGTAGTATGCACAATATACGAGACCGTGATTGGAGGCTACCGTTCGTAATGAATTATTGAACGAGAATCTATTTCCGGCACTCAGCATAATTTAATGGAGAACCTGAAAAGAACCAGAAAACTAAAAACCGGTCGTTGTTGTCTCTATAGTCTGTGTCTCCTCGAGCGCACTTTCAAAAGTATTAGGATATTATAATGTTAGTATAGAAATATAATATATAAATTATGTGTAATCTACCTGTTGCAGATCCGAAGCAACGGCCTATCCACCGGAACTCGTCCGAATGATTGTTAATAGGCGGGAGTGTGGTGACTGCTGCAGATTGTTCGCGACATAAACTGCTGCAACCTATATTATGATATAATATAATAATTACTGAAGAAGCGATATTTTCATTAATCGAAAAACTAAAATACATTTATAGGTATAGGTTTTTTGTCAAAAACTATAACCTCTTAAGATTGTCGAACAACGCGCAAACTCTTTATTCGAGTGCATTTCACCAGCGGCAATAATTTATTTAGTGGTTTAGGTGGTGGAGGTAGAATTCAATGCTTTATTATGTCAAGTTTGATACGATTTATTAACAATGTGATAAAAGCGTGTTTAAGCTTGTTCGCCCTCCGTGGAATACTATATTAAGATAAAATCCAAGTCCTAGTAAAAAAGAGATATGTGCTTGTTGATTTAGATTTTGATGTATGTTATCATCAGAGTAACGCGAGTAAAAACTATTATGATCATTTCAAATCGCATACTTGGGTGGGATGGGGAGGGTCTTGGAACTTAGAATATAGTTGCCCGGCTAATTTAAAGCCCATCTAATTAAAAATTAAATTAAAATTAAAATATGGGTTTTAAAAATATTTAAATACACTTTATAAAATATTAATTTGTATAATAAACAAAGAAAATATGTTATCGTACAAGAAAAGGAAATTTCTTTAAATAAGAATTTAATCTTTTAACGGGTTCAAAGAAAAACCTATACAAATGTACGAGAAAGTTGGTTTCAAATTATGCTTGAATCTCATGAGATAGCGAAGGAAATATAAATAACACAGTTTTTTAGAACCTGTAAAACGAATCAAAGAAAGAAAATGGCGTTTTGACGAAAAACAAAAAAACAAAAATAACTTCTACATCAAAAAAAGGGATTTAAGATTTTTTTTAAACAAAAATAGTAAAACATACAGTTATTTAACATTTTATAAAAAAAAATGTTTCATGTGCATAATATGCAAACTTAGTGAAGAGGAGGCTAATGTGTGCACTGTGTCTCTATTTTCAGTGACTATAAGAACTCTCATCAGTAATACAATTAATTGTTTTTTATTAATATATAAATATAAATTATATAAATAAATATATATGAATTATAATTCATATTTATTTTATTATTTTATATTAATAAATTAATATATATACAACAAATATTTTTAATATTTAAAATTTATAATAATATTAATATATTAATATTTAAAATATTTGTTATTTATAAATGATAGTTAAATTTTGTGAAGAGAGATGCAAAATTTTTCATTGTGTAATCAATGATCATAACTCATAAGACTAACTGAAAAAATATGTTTACCTATCTTTTTTTTCGTTGTAATTGTACTCGTTGTCATGTGATTTATGAACTGTTAATAGTAAATGCGGAATGAATTTAGTCATCATATAAAAAATATATTATTATTTTTATGAAAAAAATGAAAAAGTAAATGTGTAGGTACATAGTAGTTGTATAATGATATACAATTTAAAATGTATTATAATTCACGGGACAATTTCTTTTTACAAATTATAAAAACACATGATATACAATTTAAAGATACATACAAATTATTAAAATAATGCATATTAACAATATTAAAAAAAAAAAAATTTAATTAAAAATCTATATGTATTTAAGAATGAACTGGGTCTTTATTGCTAATTTCATCATACTCGGGATAGACGTATGTTATTTAAATAATTAGACGCAAATACCGGAACATGGAATGGAGTGAATTTATGGGAATTAATGTACTAGTGACCTTTGTGAGTTTAGATGGCAAAGTTAAGGAATACTAGATTTTTCTATTAGGTACTGAATGTTACTAAATGTAGGTAGTCGTTCTAATGCCAGCGTGTAGTCGTGTGGAAGGCACCTTCATTCGGAGGAAAAGACACGTACATTATTTCAAAAATGTGAATTGTTAATTATCACGAAATGTAAATTATTATGAGTATAATGTATCATATCACCATTCACACTATATTTCAAATATGTCTAAATATGACGAATGTCTTACAATCGGCGTGGTAAATTATTATCGGAGCAATAAATACTTTTTTTAAAACATTTTGATTCTTCGGGATCGGACTGCATTTACCTGTACAAATAAAATAAATACCTATCGCTGCCGTGCAGGCTATTGCAAGTCAAGTTATATTTTGCCCATCAAAAGTCGTAATTATAAATAATAACGTTGATATCATATCTTTAGAGTTGTATATTTTTCATAGTTGGTATATGATACCAATAGATTTTATTAAGAAATAAAATATGTTTATTAATTTAGAGACTTGTCGATAACTGCTGCATCTGCATCTGGTGCAATAGCTGCAGCACCAGTGTATCACGTAATCAATTGTCGGCAACATTCCTACAAACCTACCGCTCAATAAACACAACGGACATAATAATATTATATTATATTTGAAGAAGCGCACATTACCTTAAATACGCGTACGTATTATAATATTATTGTACAGAATAAGGAAGTTTTTTCGGGTTCTTTGACACGCGGTCGTCGACGCCGCCTCGATGCACAAATAATCATTAACCGAGTATATTATGAAATACCCGTTTCCTCGCTACCCTCACAATCATCAGCCACCCACGAGTAACCGACCGTCGCCATATCCGGTCGGTCGGCGAGCGCGTCGTACTCACACTAATATCATCGAACGCCCGCGAGTCACGCGATCCACCGCGGCCGTCGCCCTAGCAGCGATTGCCATATTATTTTATTCTCACTCAAATAAAAATAGGTATATGTGTCACGTTTTTTTCAAATTTCAATTTTTCCGGTTAACATTTTTGGCAATTTGCCTTCGGGGAGCATATACAGAGCGTACAATATACTACAAATCGTGTCTAAATGTAATTTAGATTTTTTTATACATAATATAAGTGACTCACTAAGCATTTTCATCTTTTTCTTTTTTTTTTGTTAATAATGTAGTGGTTCAAAAACAGATTTTTGAATTTTTTAAATATACTTACACAAACCATATATTCAAACTCTGGAGATTTTTTTTTATGCTAAGCGGACCGATAAATGTATTGACTTTACAACAATAAGTGTTGTTTTTCTCTTGGTCTTAAACTTTTAGACTTGTAAAATGCTTCAATTTTTATCTTTGATTATAGTTGTTAGTAGAAATTTAGGTTTGGTTTTTTTTTTTATATATAAACATTAAACATTCTAATATCTGGGAAACTACTCGTTCAAATTTTGAATTAAATATATAAAAATCTTTAAAAAAAATTTCTTGATACATAATTTACAGTAAAATAGGCATATTTTAATTTTAAAAACAGAAGATTAAATCATCATAGGTCTCTTCTTAAGTAGGAAGTACAAAAAGTCTCAAGAAATTAAATAAATATTGTCTGAAAATATATTTAAAAATTTCGAAAATCATATTTTGAATATAAATATATTATTCAAGAAGAAATAGAGGGTAGTTATCCTTTGTAAATTCCACAGTATAATGTATCGTAAAGTCATTGTTTCATTTATTCTTGAAACGTACAATATAATATTATAATACGCTAGATATGTTAAAATATTATAACACATAACTTGTTATTATTGTTATAATGGTAATAATACTGTTGTATAACGTCGCAGTAATTATTCTTATTTCCGGATTAAATACGCATAAAATCTGAAATTCCAGAAGATTGTTTTTCATCTCCGGACAAAGTGTAAAGCCGAATCGAAATCTTTACTGCTTATTTATTATTGAAATAAATAAGAGAACTTAAAACCTAATACACATAAATGATGGGCAATATTGTTCGTAACTAGTAAACCAGTAATATTACTGAATTCTTAATGGAGTTAATCATTGTTCTAATCGACCTTTGTAAGACATCTGTTGTAGGGATCAGAATTGTTTTTCACGTCATTTGTTTATGTTTGTATCATTAGAGATTTTCTAGTTACTTGCACTTAATAATTTGTTAGAAGCTGTTGATATGAATTGATTTTCGTACGTCTTGTAAACAATAATTGCATATAATATTCTCTACAACTTAACTTTTAAACATGCTTTTAAATTACTGGCTTTGATGGCATCTGCCATCTATAATATCATTTTGCTATTTTATTACCATCGGAAAATATTTTCGTTGGTACTTGGAAAACAAGTAGAGTTATTCCAGTTTATAAATTTGTAGGTAATCAATCAGTACCTAGACACTGACTACAGGTTGATTTCTGATACCTAATTAATAGGTTAACTTTTTGGACTTGTCTATAGGAAAGTGAAACGTAGTATTTTATTGATCGACATAGTTTTATTCATGAGTGGTCTAAATTGTTTCTAGCACTCAAGGTCTACCACTTATATTCATGTTTTTTTTTTTTATAAATGTTCAAGTAGATGCTATTTTTACTAACTCATTCAAAGTATAAAATATTACAAATATTACAGATTGTGGTTTCTTGATATTACACTACTAATTTGTTGTTGATTGTTCTGGACTGGTTTTATTCATACAAAATAAATAGATCTAAAAGTTAATTAAATTTGTTACCTAATACATTTTCTTGTTAAATGCCATGATCATTAAAATGAACATTTGTTCACCCCTTACTACATGCTAATAATTAATATATTTTCTTTTCAATTTTTTCTCGTTATATTTCATTGTTTACTGACGAAAAAAAAAACAAACTATTTTATAGATTTTCTTGTCAAAAAAATTATTCTAGAAAAAGCACTTGATGAAATTTAGGCGTTGTATTAACCTCAATTGTATGTTTTCATTTAAATATTAACATTTAACACCATTATTGTATGAGCAATGTGTACTCTGAAATTTATCCAAATAAATTTGACTAACTTCAACTTCGTGTTTTTAGTGATATTTTATTTCGTTTTTTTAGTTAATATTTTTTGATGATATAATAGTTTATAAGAGATACAACGTGAATAGATTTTTAGATCTTTCTTTTTATTTTTTTATGGTATTTTTTTTTAGGTTTTTAAATTACATAGTATTATTAATAATTAGTAATTACCAATAATTAATCGTATAAATAAAATTGAGCTTGGTGAGGAAGTTAGGGATAGCAGGCGTAAGGCATGGTCGGGTTATTGAGGTATGGCTTTATTATTCATTATATGAAAGGCCAAGTATGTCGAGTAGATATGAGGCTTAAAAATGGTGAATGACGCAGTGAGTTGATGTAGCACCCTTTAACAATTCTGGGTGAAGTTGTACGGCGTTTTACCCCTAGTGTAGGATATAGATAGCCTTAAACTATAAGTATTTATTACAACCGAGTAGTTGCAGTGTGAGCAGTGATGTAAGAAGTCAATATTATTAACGTACCTAATAAAATAATTAAGAACTTTAAATTAATTCGTTTTTAATAATATGAAATGTAATAAGCCCCCCCTCCACCCCGCCATTAACAATGATTTAAAGACCTTTCTGCAGGTATAGTGTTTTTGTTCTCGTATAAATTTGTTAATGATGTAAAAATGTACGATCATACCATATTGTGTACTACCACCTACCAATTATGAAGAGTCGACCAGACTGAAGTTTTTATCTACAGTATTCACGAAGTGTTCCATTTGAATTCATTAACTTTTTAAATTATAATTTTCTATTTTTTCTGTACACATATTATTACAGTGAGTTTATTCTCGTTAATTTATATAATAAGAATATTGTTAGGTTATTCATGAACATAGTAAATTAAATTAAGTATTTGACAATGAATCATATACCTAGATGTAAAAAAAAAACGGTTTATTCAAAATCTAAGATTAATACATAAATCATTTAAAAATATTATTAAGCCACTTCTCATTAATTTTCATTAAATTAAAAACAGATAATTAAAATAAACTTTTTTGTACTAAAAAATGTATGGCTGTATACATAATATAATACTGTGTAGTGCACACACACACACACACACACACGGGTATGCTCGCGGGATAATATTATATTATTACCTATGCTCGCGTGACGATTGTGCATAATGAATTCATATACACTTTGCGTAATATAATATAAAATAAGATTATAATATTATATAATAACCATGTGGCAGGTATATAGGTTATACAATAATAACAGTTGGTATAGACGTATAGTTTATACCAAGGTGGGTACTGGATATCTAACTTATACGTTTAAATAAAATACAATGTAACTATAAAGAATAATCTACTATGGTTTTAGTTTCGACCATGTATACTAATAGTATTTGCAGAATTTTTTAAAACAACTAAATTAGTAGGTACCTACTTTATAGTGAGAGAAACAATTTTATACTATATATTAGACTAACACTCGTGTAATGGTTTACACCACACTCAGGATTTTATCATGGGAATTGCAATTTAAAAATTTGTATGTACATTTATTTAATTTATATAACATATTAATAATATTATGTACAACAAAAACCTACAACATTTTTTTGAATTATTTGTGGATTTTATACTTTCAGTCATTTTTGACGTTTTTAATGCCTTTTTAAGTTTTTAAGACATTTTGGATTTATTTCTCATATTCACGAAGTATTTCAAGATATCGTGTACACAAACAAACAATTATAATAACAAAATACCATTCTCCCATAAATTCATATAACTTCACAAAGTCTCCAAGTTGAACAATCCATTTGAAATGCAAAAAAAAAATTCTTAAAAGCGCTATCCGAGGTAGATTAATTTAAGTCCATAGCTCCTGATATTCCTTTGCTTTCTCAATGTATAGTAACGCGATGGGCTACGTCATGGTTAACTTCAGCATTATATTATTTATTTATTTATTGTGAATACTTTCCGATTATTTAAGGCATTATAAACCAATTTGATAAAGAAGATGTAACTTCAATCGCAAAATGTTAAAAACAACTAAGTAAGGTACTTTACAGAACAAATTAATGTATGTTAAATCAAACTTTTGTGGCTTTCTAGTTACAATAATTAAGCTAGAAATATCAGGATTAGCATTAACAGAGTCTATAAATGTTGTAAGTACAATCAAAAATGTTATAATAAAAATCAAGTCAAATTGAATAAAATGCAAATTTAAAATTTATCTTCGTTTTAAATAAAAAAAGCTTTAAAAAAATGTCAAATATTAGAAGGAGAAGAAGATATTGATCCAGAAAATATTATTTCACAAGACTTAACGCTTAATGATATGAATTTTTTCAAGTCTATTCCTATCACCTCAGTTGATGTAGATTGTAGAGAGGTATTTTAAGTATTAAAAAACTTGTTGGCAGATAACCGTCGATCATTTTAATTTCAAAATATTAAAGAAACTCTTATTGTACAGTGTGATACAAATGTAATTTTTAAAATTTTAGTTTTTACTCATTTTTTATTTATATTTTTATAAACGTACCAATTTTACTTGTTAAATAAACATACATTTATTTTTTGCTTAATTTTAATATTTATTCATTTCATTAATACACAATTTTTGTTCTTTTAAAAAAAATTAAATAATTTAATGTATAATTATTAATTATGTTTAGATACATTTTTTTGGCGTTTTTTAGAGTTTTTGATCTTAAATACATTTTTTTGATATTTTTAGTGCGTATCTGAGTCTCACATATTATGTATAATGTATGTAATTAAAAGATTTTAATTTATTTTTAAAAACTAATTTAATTTCATGTCATTTTTTTAAAACCAATCAGAGGGTGTATAGGATATTAGCCCAATTACTTTTTCGTAAACCTGTCTCTGCCAACTGGTATATATTTTGTATTTTGTGTAATGAAAAAATTATACGTAGGTATCTAATGTGTATCATTGATACAGTGTTTCGCAGTGTTTGTCCCTTTTTTTTCGTTAAATCTCCATACAATAGTAAAGTTAATACTGTTCGTAAATTATTTATTTTCTGAGGCATAGTTTATTGGATAACAATGATAACAATTAAAATTTCCTGTGCGGACGTACAAACATGTTATACATTACGACAATGGGAGATGATCAGGATATGCTTCAACTCACCTGCCCTTACAAAACTGGTATTCTTTTTAACACTTGATTAGCTTGTTTACTTCTTCCAGGGTCAACCAGAGTCCGCTGCCCTTGATTCTATCGCTAACCGGCTTGGTAGCAATCCGTTCTTGATATTTCATAGGTACAATCCTCCCTTGACAGAAATCGTTTAATCTTCCGGTAATCGCCTTCTTATAGTATATTTTTGCGGTCAATAATTGTATTCTGTTAGATGTTGTTTGAAATTTAATAATAAAGTGTTTTTTAAAGGGTAAACAACAACAAAAAAAAAAAATAATAATAAATTTAGTTTAAAAAATAATGTACATTTTTATAATAAAACGAACTTGTACGTTATAAAGTTGACAAAATTAAAAAAAATGTTTATTTTCTTCTTAGGTTTTGCCTCAGATAAAATGCTTTAATAAATTATAGTATCATAGTTTATGATGGAATATAGATAACTTTTGATGTTTATGATAATGATGTTATAATGTAGGTAACAAATTCACAATGAAAAATGAAAATATAATATTAATTGTAAGAAATAATTTAATTGAGTTAAGAGAGGATAAAAATAATGGCGAAAATAGTCTCTAGTCCCTTAAGCCCTAGCGATCATCATAATATAGAATTATTATTGACATTGGACGTGTGGCATGTAACACTATAACTTGACCTAACCTACCTACGCATATTCTATCATTACGTATTATTATTATTATAAGTTGTATCGGATTATATGGAGCTGAAATGCGCTACTGCGGTTTGACCCGCAGACCTGTGTACTGTGTAATGTGTATGTAGTATCATATATTATAATATAACACAAGAAATAAACGTCTCAGATTTCGTCAATCACTCTACTTTTTTACACATGAAATAAATATATATATACACAAGTATATTACATAAAAAATAGTAATATACAAATATTATAGCATACATCACAGCCATCGTTACATTTATTGTTGTTGTTTTAGGTTTTGGTACGCAAACGCGTTTGCCCTGAGAAGACGTATTATTATCAATATATTACTATATTATACTGCCTATATATATTATGCGACCGAAGTGAAAACAATATATCATTATCATTATATAATGTAATATACGTACGTCAGACATCATGATCGTCTTTTGTATTGTGCAGACATTATTGCTTTTATTATTAATATAATATAATATTGGAACTAGTCACGTAAAACTGGAAAACTGAACTCTAGTGGTCACGAGAAAATTGCAGGAAGAGTTGGATTCCTGAATTTATATTTCAACAACGAATAGCCCATGCCATTGCCGTCATGGCCAAGGTTCTATTGAGTATATACTATTTTGTATACGCGCATTATAATATATAATAATAATAATAATAATAATAATATTATGAAAATTTTTTATTCGACGAACCTACAGCTAGTAACCTAAAGTAATTAAGTAGTGTATATGTCTTGTGTGCACACAGTTGATTACATTATTCCTTTTCCCACACAATATTTCAGCTAAAAAAAAAAAAAAATAAATACATAATAATAATAAAAAAAAATGTTTCCTAAATACTTTAGTATGTAATTAGTGTATAGTTTGCATACTCGAAATAACATCGTCGGTCGGACAGGTAGGTACCTCTATATACTATGTCTAGATGTTACTGCTTTTTTTTTTCAATCGATGGCCCAATGCCAAAATACAAAAATCTAAAATAAATATATCTTATAATTTATAAAAATTATAATTTACAACTGTAATATTATTATTTTATTTGTTATTATTATAATATTGGATAGCTCCTCTTCATAATATATTGTAAAAATATTTTTATTATGTCTATAATAAAAATCGAAAATACCAATCTATCGTAATAATCGTAATAATAATATGTTGAATATTGAACGCTAGAAAATAGCTATGAATATGCCTGAAACTTGATGTAGCTATTTGAATTTTTTTCTAATTTTTTATACGATATACGATAATTCATCTTTTTTTAATCTGAATTATATCACACAAAATTCAATGGGTGCAGGTAATTAATTTTCATTTTTTTCATTTTATGTCTTTGAACATATTTATAGTATAATGTATTGTCTTGTTAAAACTAACATTTTGTAATAAGGAACATAAACTATAATTTAATATAATATTTTAATTTTTAATACGAGATGTATCGACATTTTTGACTTCTTGTCCCCTTTAAGATCTTTTATGAAAATCTCATGCCCCTTAATAAAATATGATTTTATATTAAATCGTAAGAAATACGTTGAAACTTAACTTAACTTTTTTAATTATTTCTAAATTCAATGAAATTGTTGACAAATGTTCTTAAGTGTTTTGAACATAAAATTATCTGAGTCCATCATAGATATGGATTGAAAAATTAAATTAAGATTTTTACAAAAAAAAAAATTAATTAAGGTTTTATAATTTGTTTTGCATATTGTATAGAAATTATAAATAATGTTGGTTCTGAATTCAGAATAATATCATGTTATATTGTGGTGCTATACATGAAATTACGAATCAGATAGGCCATAGGTTCTAAGTTGACAATGTTTTTTCAATCTTTACAACGGAGGGATGAAATGTATAGTTGTTATTGTAACAATTTATACTCAAAATATTACATCACTGATCAATTATTCAATTATTGTTATATTATCACTTGCTTACAATGGTGTTTAAAACATTTTTTGGGGGGATTAGACCATATAAGCCTTTTTCTATACCTACTACCACCTTATTTTATTTATTTTTAAGCTGATATTATCATTTTGATTATACGTATATAAGTATAACCGAATATTTTTTACTACTTTATATCACTTGCTATGAAACATATCTACAAGTCACTATAGTAGAATTGCATTGTATGTCTGTATAACCTACACTCATATAGGCTGTACAATATACAAAATATTTGTAATACATTTTTATTAGTTTTATTAGTTATTACTTTAAACTCAATGATCTACTACAAGGTCATCTATCCCGAATTTACCCTGGATTAATACAAAAATGTTTATGGATACCTACAAAAAACAGCCTTCGTCACTCCACGTCAAATTATTATGTACACAGAAGTCGTTTGCGGTTGGCGGTTGCGCCTAATCGCTTTATCGCCACCATGATGTAGTGGTCTGTGAGAAGAACATTAGTTTAAAGATATCATGGTGATAATCATGATATAGTCAAAAAAAATAATTATTTAATAATTTTATATTGCTTATCGACAACAAATGATGGAATACATATTATTTCGCCACTATGACAGTCTACAAGGTCGCGCCGGACGCTCGCGGAAGACACGGGTGTGGTGCGATGCATTTGCAGTAGACGTGCGCGCGTGCGGATTGATTTAATTAATTTTTTTTCGTCAGCCACTCGCGAGTACATTATCGACATAATGTGCACACACTACATATACAGGATGATTCAATAAGCGTGCATGTTCGCATTTTTTTTTATTTAACAATGAATTTATTCAAATTCTGATTTTTAGAATTTTTAAATAATTTACTCAAAGACAGTATTTTGAAATTTTTAAGATTATTAATTGTGTCACATAGGGGGTGTTTTGTAGCAGTACAATAACTTTTTTTTAAAGTAAGACTCTTCCTACTTTTACTATAAATTAAATTATTACCTGAATTATTTTTATTAAACTTGAATGAATATCGCATAGTTTTTAAGTTAAAAATACAATGTTTGTATCGAAAATAGTATATATCTCTTTATTTTTGATATTCCTTAAAGATGTTTTTAAAGAATATAAGATACTATCACTATGATATACGTTATATTGAATCTAGTATTGTACTTTAAACATTTTTGTAAATTATACATTGATATAAGCTACTATTATTAACGTATCGCATCGTATATTATGATATATAATTTATTTATCATATATCCTTAGTAGGTGCACAAAGCTAACTAGTTAATAAACTCAAAAACTACTCGTTCGAATTTTGAATTTTATATGCCAACATTTAAAGAAAGATTAGTCACAAAATAATTTATTGTTTACAAAGGAAGGGGAAAAAACAGAAGTTTGTATTTTTTTACACTCCTGAAGTAATACAAAGAATTTAAATAATTTGAGAATTTGGTCTTAAATATATTTAGAAATTCCAAAAACCAAATTGTGAATAAAAATTGTATTATTGAAGAATACAATGTATATATAGATAAGAATGTTTGATTAACCACTCTGTATATAGTTAAAATATCGTCGTTCGGATAATGTAGGCTTATTATGTGTAAATTATACACAATTCACAAGGCTGCTGGGAAAGTTGTAGTTTAATTTGATTTTATTTTTCATTCCCACTAGCTAGGTAATATAGGTTAGGTATCTGGTATTGGTATATATGTGCAACTTATATAGTTTCAAATCGATTCAAATCGAATTTATAAAATTAACTAAACATAATACTCGTAATTGTATAATAATATAACATTATTGTTCATGCGTGTAAGACACCTAATATACCTAAACAGTAATAATATAGCCATTAGGAAGAGTTTGTTTAAACAAGTGGTCAAATGGTTATATATGTGTGTGTGTGTGTGTGTGTGTGTGTATTGTAAATATATTATAATTTTAAAATGTCATTTTAGCAGTGCACACAACTCACTATTGAAAACATATATTTATTATGATAAATTAATGATATAATTTCATCATCACGCCATAAAATCATGATAAAAATCGACTTTCACAATAAAGGTATAATTGTTTGGTCGAAATATAATATGAGAGGCATATAAGTTTGCAATACAGAATAATAGATATCTAAATACCGTGGATTATGGTGGAATTTAATTATTAAACTCTAATGGATTACCGAATTATTATTACTGTCAGTATTATTATAAATAAGTAGTAGCACTTTGGTATCGAGCCATATGGACTAGTTTGGTTAAAAGTTATGTAACACAAATGACTTTGAACTAAAAAAAAAATATTAAATTTTATCCTCGGTCTTATAGTATAATTACGTGTCCTGCCTTGCCAGCCTATTTTCAATTATATAATTATAATAATATTATATTATACTTATACAGTATACATTAATATATTATACACCATTTGGAACGATTGTTTTACAGCTATGAGTATGTAAAATATTACAATTCAAAAATACTTATAACTTAGGTACTTGAAAACTAAAATATCGTAAATTTATAAATCCACGAGAAAACACAGATAATACCCTTACTTTAAAGTTTGATAATGGGTTAATCCATTCTGTTATGAAATGTTACTATATACGAAATTGGAATTTCTGAGCACAAATTAGCTGTTGTAGGTTCTTAAGACGGAGACAATATAGTATAAGCCATACTATATTCTTACTAAAAAAAAAGGTACATAATAGTCAGAACCTCGGAGGTTCGTACTTCGCTCTAGGTTTAGCACTTATTGAAATTCCACAGGAATGATCCCAGGACTTACAAAGTAATATTCTTGTTCTGAGAAATTTCAGAAAATATCAGTTAGAAAAATTCCAAGAAACACAAAAAAATCATCAAAAATTATTATTTTATTCAATTTTTATACAGAATGATATCTAAAGATATTATAAATATATTTTTTTTTAAATATATTGAAAATCTAAAAAACAAATTCTGAATAAATTTTACCATAATAGTGAACAAAAGTTAAGTAAAGATCTAAAATAAAGTAAAACACAAATCTAATAAAGTTATAAATCAAAAAAATGCATGAAGTTGCAGGATAAAATTGTTTAATATTTAATGAATTCATTAGTAGGTTCCTATATTCAGAAAGCTATGTTTTTATATTGCACTAAAAATAATATATTTTTACTAATTTAGCCTTATAGTTAACTTATTTGGAACGTCTGTGGGAAGTATATGTGATATGTCAATAGAAAATAAAGTGTCGTTTTAATGCTCCGAGTATTATATGGAAACTCATTATATTTTCAATAAAGCGTCAAGTTGTATTAGCTGGTAACAATCATAATCGTTTATTGATATTTATATTGTATTCATATACAATTTTCAACTAATTATTTCATCAACTACAGTAAGTATTTGTTTTATATAAATAATAAATGATCTGCGTATATTGAAAGTCACAGGTTCAAAGAAGCTTCTGCTATAAAAAAAAACTTACAACGTGTTTAACTGCAACCGCAGTTGGCCCATATTTGCTTCTCAAAGTGTGTTTTTAAAATAAAATTTATATATAGTGAGAGGAGATAGTGTAGGATAATATTTTAGTAGAAACTAAGCACTGGTACAATATTTTCTCGTATATGTTCTATTGGCACTAACCTAGCGGCGATGTATTTTCAGCAAATATTAAAACTAATTATTTCATTATTATTACTTAAACCATTTAAAACTCGTAATCCAAACAAATGAATTTTGATTCTAATAGGTTTTATTTTATTTTGTTTTATAAAACGTATTGTACATATTCAGTATATTTTACATTTTTAAATATTATTGTGTAGTATCTGACAATAAGAATAAAAAGTTGTTGCGTATAGTGTTTTTTCTCAGAATTATCATGCACTGTAGTTGGAATTTATTGTTATAGTCGTCGTAGATCGCGGAGATTTTTTCGTTAACAGCCGGAATCGTATATATGTATATTGTATACTATATGATAAATGTACTGATAAACAAAACGTAATAATTACGAAATCATTTCTCGCAACGAAGATAATAATATAATAGCAAAAATTATTGAAACTTACGATTTATACTGCAAAATTACTGTTCATATTATTATGTTTACAGTTTTTACAGCATTTAAATATTTATTCATACTTATAAGATTCTACATTGAGCATAATATTTTATGATGACGCCTATATAAAATATATAGGTACAGTGCAATTCACCACAATCATGTTCATCAACATCTTTTTTTCTTTAGTTATTAAGTTATTCACTTTCTAAGTATTGGAATTTTCAAGTATACTTAAGTACTACATTTTCAATTATTCAGATTTTTTATACCATAAGAGTAGTGTTCTTTATCGATACATTTTTTTTTTTTTTTTTAAATGAAAAGAACTTTTTACTCTAGATTAGAGCATAGTATAAAGCAGAGTATTTAGTTGTTTTATTTTTAGTATGTTAATATATCTAAAAAAAAATTTTAATTAGATATTGCAGAGTTATTAAAATGTGTTTATAAAGTATATATAAGTCCTAAAAATTGTTTTTAGAAAATGTAAAACATGTGTAGTATATCGAATCTAGTATTTATTATATTCGAACAATGTTCAGAAATTTTAGAATGTAGAAAATTTATATTAATTCATAGAAATGTTATCCTCTATAAATACCAAATCCATTATGATGAGCCTGTTATCCTTTTTATAATAAGTCAAATATCTCAAAAACTGCTTGTTTGATTTTTAAATTATATTAATAGGTACATTTACAGAAAATATTGAAAATTTACAAGAAAAAAAGTGCAATTACTAATCAAAAAAAGACATAAGATCGCCACAGGATATTCTTTAAATTATGAAAAATAATATTTGTTTTCGATAAGTAATATGGCCATTGAGTGCATATTTTAAAAGTTCTAAAAATCTGATTTTTAATAAATTAATTATTAAAAAAAAAAAAAGGGGATGATCATTTTTGCAGTTAGTTTTAGGTATCACCCGATATAATATTATAATGTTATGGCTATGCAGTTTTTTCTCTATCATACCTACTTGTATGATAACATATAATATACTCGTGTATGTCACATTTCATACATTATTCGTCTACGTCTGCAGTACATAATATGATTTTTATATTATGATGTTGCGGATGTCTTCCTGTATAAGTATAGGCGAATTAAAACATCGAAAAACGGTACTGATTTGCAATCATTGAAATAAGAAGATGGATACCCAGAAAATAAATTAGTTGCGCATTTTGTCGTTGAAAATATTCCCACCGCATACAAACTTCACGGTTGTGTGTCGGTGTTGCATCATCAGAATTGTATGGTTTTTTTTTTTAATGATAACCACTGCGTCATAACAATTTAATATAATAATATGTATTATATATACGCACCGTAGACGTCACTTACCTACTATATTATTATTATATATGTATATTAGTGATGCAGTGAACGGAGTGACGACATATATTACTATAAATACACACCATACCTATGAAGTATGTATAGGTAGTAGGTACTATCATATTATTAATTTATATATAATTTAGAGAAGTTATTTTATCGGAGAATATTGATATTTTATTAGATCCCACTTAACGCAATAGCTATTATCGTATTAAATTACAGTCAAAATATTTTTTGGATTGCATATACATATCATATTGTTATTTGGGAGTCGGAGAGGAGTGTGGACTGTGGATGGAAAATTGCTACGCGATAACGTCATTTGTGGAAAATCCCCAAGAATACGTAAGAATAAATTAACGGAAATCATAAAACATTTACGTTGAATAAATTGCAGTTAACGTATTATTATTTTTTTTTTTTTTAAATTGATTTTTAAAAATATCTTCAGTGTTTGAGCTGCATGTTTTATTCTTGTTTAGTGGGTTATGTTTTTTTAAGTCATTAATGTATTGGTAGAAATCTGTTTATTATGTGTTTAACTGTAAGGTTAACACCACATATTGTACGTTAGGAAAGTTTTTCTTTGGTCATTATGAATTTACGTATTATGCTTTTATAACCTAGCTGGAGACGATTAATTACAATTTTTTGTTTAGGCTCAGATTAGGTATAAATTAGGCCAAATTACACATCACATTAATGCTAAATAATGGTGTATTTCACTTCAATATTCAAGGTTATATAAAACCTTATATTAGGAACTTAAAATTAAAACTTAATGATAGCAAAAAATATAAAACAAGACATTCGGTATCAATTGGGGTATTCTCCACTTCTCCAATTATATTAAATCATTTATAATTGTTAATAATAATAAAATTTAAATTTAAAAAATGTATAATTGGATTTATAAAACAACGCAATATTTTTATTTATTTAATATTACATAAACGAATGTTATGCTAATTAAAATACTTATAAAAAAAAAAAATTAAACTACAACATTAAAAATGAATAATTTATTGAAAATGTATTATTTTCATTTAATAATTTCAAACGCTAATAATCTCTATGTTACATTAATAAATACGACGACGAGAACATGTTCTGCAAGATATACATAGGTACCGCAGAAAGATAATATTATAAGTGATCAAATTATACAATACGAATTATAATAAAGACTTGTATTCTGAGAACTATCGAAGTTGCAATAAACATTTTTTCAGGTAAATTAAAAAAAAAAAAAAAAACCTGATTAATAAAATAAAGTCTGAACCTAACCCTAGTTCATATACCGCACATCGAATATCTATAATTAATACATAATGATCATGAATACATAATTCAATGTAAAATGTATAAATACACGTCTGTATCATACCGTAATAATAGATACTGAAACTAAATACTAATTAGTGTTAAAGTTGCTCCATTTGAAAAATATTAGCAGGTAAATATCTATTGTTATTTATTATGCGAATTAACACAATAAAAATTTGCAAATCATAATATGTACATATATTTCCCTCACCAGCCTACAGTGTTTGTGCCGATTTCCATGCCTAATTATATCTATACATAATATTATTATAATTATTATCAGTGTGTGATTTGTATTTCAATATTGTCCTCCACTAACGCTCTGCTGCCACTATGTTGAGCGGAAGATAGGTCAGCGTCACACACACACTCATACGCATACATACAAATATAGATTGTAATTAATTTCAATGTTTGTACATTGTGTACTGTTCTTCTTTAGTATGTCATAATATTGTAATATACGGAGTGATTCATTTAACATAAAAAACATAAGACCACTAACGTTTTCGAACATATTTGTTTTACATAATTTTAAATCGTTACAAAACAAATATTTTAGAAAAAAACCTTTTTTTTTACTTTTTATTATTGTAACCATTTTTAAGTTTTATAATTTTTTAAATATCGACACAAGTGTTAAATTATACCTTAAAGCATATGAATATTTTCCATGATTTTTGATCATTAGAAATCAAATTTCGGACTAGCAGTTAATTAGTTAAAAGTATTATTATTATTATTATTAACTTTAGGTTAGTAGAGTAGTGGTCTAACATTATATGAGGTGCTCTTTTTACTACAATACTCCATACGTGAAAATTATATATATATATATATATTATTTACATTTCATAAGTATACTCATTTATAAGCTATTTTCCCAAAACTCGATTTGTATGTATCGATGTACCTACTCCAAAAATGGTTTGCTTTAAAATAGGGAATTTAAAATATATGTTGTGATTAAAAAGTTAAAAATTCAAAAAAATGATTCCTAAACAAATATTGTAAAAATATAAATTTTTGATCTAGAAACCAAAATATGTCAAACAACGGTTTAGCTTACTTATTTACCTGTATCTATTTAATGTCTTACAGTTATAATATTCAATCAATTTTTTGTATGCAACTTTATGAATTTTAAATTGCACGAATAACCTAATTACACAACGTATAATATTAAACAGTAAAACTTTTTTTTTTCTTTGAATTATGATATTGCTTTAAATATATTATGATATAGCCAACGGTAAATAATTTTTAGGTACTTAATATTTATTAATATGTAATTAAAATTGTTTAATCATTATAAATACATTATGAATATAACCAATTTTAAAATTTAAACATGCATTAAATAGGTACATTATTATATATTTATGATAAATGCATAATAAAATTATTAAATAATATTATTTTTAGTTTTTTTTTTAAACTTAATATATTTTTTATTACGCAATCTGTTAAATAATAATAGAACAATAAGTGATTGTGATGAGAGAAAAAATGACTTGTTTCTCAAAATAAAGAAGCCTCTCAGTGAAGGCACTTTAAAACTATCTTAAGTTAATTTCTTATATACTTTCACATGCAGTCTGCTGCAGACATATAATAGTTATTTATTTTTGTTATGTTTTTTATTGTTTTAATCGAATTAGGTATAATAATGTACCATTTATTTAAATTTATTCTTGAATTCTTTAATTTAAAGAAAACACTAAACTATACTAGTTTTTTAAAAATAATAGTATATTATCCCCTATATAATTAATACAAACTATTATTAATTTAATAATAATATAACATTACATTATTATTAATGATAATGTATTATAAACTATTAAAAATGATTTATTACTGATTAAGAATAAATAAAATAAAATTGTATTCTTCTTTTTTTTAATATTCTAATATTTTTATTTTGCTATTTAATTATTTTAAGTACTACGAATACCTACTTAAATACATTATGTATTATTTAGTTCTCATTTTAATGAAAATTAATTGCAATTGTAAAATATGGCAATAAAAAATCATTAAATTTATTACATGCTTCCATAGGCTCGTTATCATTCCAGTCTTTCATTAACTTTATAGTAGTTTTTTATTAATAGTAGAAAATTTTTTTCTAAGTATTTTCGGCGTGTATTGGCACGCACAAAGTATAGTTGATGGTGATCAGGGGTGCTTGTATACCTCAGCCAGTACATTTGGATTTAAATTTTCAAGTATTTAAATTGTAATGAAATAATATACACAATTATTATTTGTTATTTTTTTAGTGATCTACGAGAATTAAAGAATGTATTGACCAATTATATATTGATATATATATACGTATGAGACACGAGTACATATATCATAAAATCGTGTATTTATTATGTATACAAACTGGTTAATATTGATGCGATGTAATAGGAATAATAATAAATTTAAAAAATTAGTTTCTTTTTTAAATAAAAACTTTTAACGAACTAAAGTTTATACATAGAAGAGTATAAACCAACCATTTTAATTGTTAGTTATAACTTATAAGCTTTAACATTTAGAATTTTCAGAATTATATGTTTAAAATCAGAAATAATAAAACTGATTATATTCTCAATTATTGACTTTTATGAAAAAATAGTAATGTAGATAAATACAGTATAATTTATCATAAACAATATACGATATATAAATTACGTGAATAAATTTACAGGTTTTTAGTAAATCCTGAAAAGAAACAGAGAACTCGCGAGGGATTACTGTCGGCTGTTAAATTATAATAGCCTATGGCAGTGAATGCAAGATTAAATAAAATCAATGAAAAACGATATAATATATGTTATTAGCCGTCACGGAATTACATCGAAAATATTAAACTTTGGTTCTTATAATTATTCAAATACTGTTTTTTTTTTTAAGTAGATTACTGATTAACATATTATTTAACTTATATTTTTAATGTACCCATGTTTTTGTAAATTAAATTAATTTATTTTTAATATTTATTACTTTCTGTAAGTATTGTATTAATATATATTATACACTGACTATTGGTTTGTAAAAACATGTTAAAAAACATAAAATATAATATATATTATGTATATATAATATTATAATTTATAATAAATCATATGTTGCACTTAAACTAAAAGATTGCGTAGAGTTATTATAAATCTGTACTAAATAATGCACATTACCATCAAGTAAAAATAATATAGGTAGCACTTAAAGTCAATGATATTACCTATACAAAGTGATTAGTATATCATAAAATGTTTTAAAATATCGATTTTATTATTGTAAATTAATTTGTTGGATTGGTTGATGTTCAAACTATTCCCCTCCTTCCGAAATGTTTTTGAAAAAAAAAAAATGATTACTATTTCAAGTTAGTTACTTATATAGAATTATATCTATATTATAAATACAGATATCAAACAATCAAACATTATACTATAATATTTATCATACAGAATATGCTTAAGAACAAATACAGTTTAAATATTAATTTGTGTTTACTTAAAACAATTAGCTGATCTTAAAGTCACATCAGAGTCGTATTTCCGGTGAAGTTGGTACACACACATACAAAACAGTTTTAAATTTAGTTCAAGTTTGCATAATATTTCGGTTAACTTCAAAAGTTTTGATAGACATCCGGTAAAGATTACACAATTATTTGTCATCGTGTTCTACAGACTCAATAGATATGGTACAAAACATATTTAGTAAAGACGTTTTTCGGCTTTGTAAGTTAACCAAATGTAAAACCCATAATTTTTTTACATGATTATTTTTATACATTTGTTTTGTTTTTAATTGACAGTATAACCATTATGGTGAGGAATAATATAAGATAATTTTTTTCTTTCTTGTTTATTCAAATTCAGTTTTGAATAATAGATGTTTATGATACTGAAGTAAACCGAAAGTTCACGACATTTTAACATTGGTTAGATTGATATGATGGGTCATCATTTTCATGCTGAGGTACCCGTTGTGAATTTCAAATATAGTCGCAGTTTGATATAGGTACCCATTGTATGCATATTTTTATTAGCGCGTATCTATATAATACTCCTAGAGAAGTCTAATTCTTCAGTATTTATAAGGAAAGTTATAATTTATATACATGATACAATTTATATTTTATATTATGTTTATAACAATATTGTAGGAAAATAGGAAGACTTATTGGTTATTTTGTTATTAAATTGTATATAATAGTAGCCGGATAACCATTTTTATATCTGGACAATTAATATTGTAATATACAAGCTAGGTAGAATTATAATTTTTACCAATGATGAAAAGTAATATACCTATTATTTTTTTTAACAATATTTAATCCAGCATGTATATTATTATATTAACAGATAAGACAAAAATGAAAGTTCTTATTTACATTCATTTTTATGAATATGTAGTGTAACGTGTTTTTTGACGATACGTATTATACAACAAATAATTGAATTGAAATTTAGAGGCAATAATTAGATAATTATGAATCAAAATAAGTAATATTTGAGAATTAATTAACTATGCATTTATCTAGATCATTTTTTTACATACCGTTTGTTTTATACACCAATCTTGTGCCCATTTTTTAACTCATATAATTATTTGAGATAAGATACTAAATAGTTTTTATCTAGATATTTTATAAAATCGGTGGAATTTTAAGAAATATCGGATGTAAAATTTAAGTTTAAAATCAGTATATCACTATTATAACATATATTATATTATTCACATATTATGTACATTATATACTATGGACTAGGTATGGTGATATTATATATAATATTTTACAAATTATCAAAGTAAAGTCATATTGTTTGATAAAATTATTCGTGTCACGTGACACGTTTAAATATTTACTGTGTCATGAAAATGTATGTATGTATATAAAATATAAATCATTAAACGTAACGTATAAGATATGTTGAGAGTTTGTCATTTTTACGTACCTACATCAACACCCGAAAATATGTATTTTTTGTGACAGACGACCAAGTGTGCAGCCTGAGACGAGACATATTACAACATAATTTATATTATATGAACAGTTGTCATCAGTAAAGTTTACATTTTGTACGGTTCAATAAAGGTTTTGTTTTATGTAGAAAATAGCTCAATATTAGAGTATAAAATAAAATACGAGTTTAGTTATCTTTTTTTATAAATTTATTTTTTCAAACACAGTTATACAAATTTTAAGTAACATATTTTATGTCGTATAATATCTAGTATTATATCAGTGTTCACATGCATGTATGCCTTTTCTGATCATACAAACAATTTTTTTTTTATTTAACTAGTCAAAATTTACTACATTGAAATCCTTGTAAATTTAGTTTATGCCCTCTAATTTTAACCACCAAGTAATTAAAATAAACATTTTTTTTTTTTTTTATTCTTATATTTTTTTTTTTATTTACTTAAATTAATATGTGAGTGTACTCCCCTTCATAATCACAATACTAATATTTATAGCGGTTTCACAAATTAAATATAATAATTATAACTATAATATACTTGGTTTTTTTTTTTTATCAATTGAATATCAATGGACTTATAAACAAAGAAAATTTTTTAACTACTGATAATACATAATCGATATATATTATATTGATTAGTCACTATAGTAATACAAACCTAAATTCTAAGTATTTAATGATGTTAACATTATCTATCTTGCACACGTATAACTTACAAGTCGTTATTATTATTAAAAAAAAAAAAAACTGTCAAAAAAAAATAAATGACAATCTTGATTGATAATTTATTGACTTATTGTTAAGTAATTTTTGAAATATGACTTTGAATGTCAAGCACAATGTGTTAAATTTTATCTATATTAAATTGTAAACAATTATTAATAAATCATAATTTAACTATTTTAAAAATTAAGTATTTAACTTTTTTGTAGAATATTAATCTTCATGTGTTTATTGCCGTAAACTAATAGCATCATCAAAAAAATATATTATTTTAGCATCTAATATTGGATGAATAAAATTAGTTTATTTGTCGATTATTGCAGCGTCGATAAATACGCAAGAAAAAACAATCTGTACTAACTAATAAAACAATCACAATGCACATATTGCTATTATTATTATTTTTATATTACGTATATACAATATATACATGGTGGCGTGATTTGGGTATTGAATGAGACTTTGTTGTGACAAAATAATATAATATAGTAATATTATGCGATCTAAGACATTAATATAATAATAATCGTTCTTCTTTGTGTGCCATACGTGATAACTTGAAATGGTGGTAAATATACGGATGTATTGGCTCTTAACCAGTTATTCTTGATTCTGATTGTACAGGTATATTAGGTTGATAATATGCAAATACTGAAAAGCAAAAAAAAATCACCGAGTTACGAACACTTTGTTTATACATTACTATAATTGATGTATAATAAATTATAAAATGTTAATAAGATATTAGTTATTATTTTGGACGAACAGACCTATTATGTTTCTATGTAAATTTATAATATTAACAGAATTTTACTAATTAAGCAAACATGCAACATCAACATGTTAACCATCGCTGGCGTATCATATAGTATACTGTATACACCCACCGTGGGTGACCCATGTATTTACTAAACGCATTTAAATATTTTGGATCAAGCTGAAAACGAATGTGAATGTTATTCCGGTTATAATAAACGTGAAGTTAATCCTAATATAAAAATATAAATATTAAGTAACTATGTATTCCTGTATAATAATAATATAGTATAATATTATATCAATATAATATTGATATGGGTTTTTTTTAGGAATATAATAACTAAATGTATCGTATTTGTTAAATTGGTTATTGTTGTATTTTTTTTTTTTTTTTACACTTGTAATTAATATACATAAATATTTAGTATTTACAATACCAGTATGTGAACAGTGATTTATACATGAAATATTCATCTTTACAATCATATATGTGTGTGATTAAAGAAAAAAAAAATGAAAACAAATGACACCGCAATAATATGTTTATAAAATTGAATTGTATATTATCTAAGATGTTAAAGGTACATTACGTACCTCTAAAAATAAATTTGTAACGAAGATAAGTTTTTGATTATTTCTCCAGTTTTCACTTTGAAATATTATTATTTTTTCTAGGTTTTATTTTTATAAATATTAAAGACTAATAAGTAAAACCCCTTTGGAAATTAGTTGATACATTTTTGATAAATTACATTTTCAGAAGGCAGTCGTTACTCATCTTCACGAATGCTATATTTGTAACTATTCTCACGGTAGACGCGAACTGCAAACCGCACGGCTGCAACAGTGGTCGACAAATACAAAAATCGACCGATATTAAATTATATTTATGTAAAAGTGTTCACCAAGAATTGTCCTGTGTAGTACGTTTACACATATTTCAAAACACTCAAACTTACCATACGGAATTGCTGTGGCTGCGAATGTCTTGTGCATATTACGGCGTTTTACGATCAGGCATAAAGTCACTGCGACCGTGACGAGAATAGTAAATATAAATGTATGTAGTTTCATATAATACTATATTATTATACGTTAGTCGACAATAGTAACGACTATAAACAATCTAAATTTCAGATGTCTGTCGTAGAATACGTTCTAAACAAACTGTCAAGGATTTATTGTGAATAATCTAATTGTTGTAAATATTACTGTACAATTAATCATTTT
Organism: Aphis craccivora; assembly: GCA_009835225.1. NCBI lineage: Eukaryota > Metazoa > Arthropoda > Insecta > Hemiptera > Aphididae > Aphis > Aphis craccivora. Next base: position 9,791 of record VUJU01000999.1, on the reverse strand, counting down.
AGATTGTAGCTGCTCTCAATTTCCTGGGGAGATAATTTAATAGTATTGTATTTACCTAAAATAATGTTAATTAGACTCCGGTAATTAATAACGAATTTGTAGTTGTAATATTGTACACAAAACCCTAATGATATTTACTTTCAAATAGTTTGAAATAATTTAATATATATATATTTTATTCTATTATTTTTTACAATGATTGTACAATAATCTTGTGATGCTAGAATTTAGTTTAATAGGAAGAATTGAAAATAGATGCACCTAAAGACAAGATTATAATTATTTAAAAATATAAGTAGTATAATAATTATGTGTATTATGTATTTGTGTACCTATACTTATACTTTCAGGTAAACTATAATATACAGATAAATACTAATTGAATTCTGATAAATAGTATGTTTTGGTTATTATTTTCGAGGAGGTCCTATAATTTCGTAAACCCAAATTGATTTCAAAATATCCAAATATGCAATGGTTACCAATTATTTCGTGGAGTATAGCAGAATTGGTTACCGGATTTTTTTTTAATTTTCAATTTTTCAATATCACTAATATTGTTTATTAAAATTATAAAATTTTAAATTTAACATGTCTGACACTTTCACTTCTCACTCATAAATTATAGTTATAATTATTATGTACTATATTAATTTAATAAAATTTCTAATTATGAATATTTTATTGATTGATTTTAGTATTAAAAAATTTTTAAATATATATAATTATTATATTGGTGACCTTGTGAAATCTGTGCATTGAGCTTTTAAGTTACAATAGCCAAACGTAGGTAGAATGACATATCATTGTGCAAACAAATACAAAAAGCTAAATAATTGAATCACATTATTGTTTTTTTTCAGTGTAGGTACAATGATATGAATCTATTATCTTAATACTAAATTGATAAACGCTCAAATGTTTATGTGAATATATTATCATTATTTAATATGACTTATTGTTTAATTTTGGTGTCACATCATTCTAAGTCATCGACTCATTGATATTTTCAGTAAATAATTTTATATTTATAAATTTACGAGAATTAATTTTTTTTTTTTGTATTTTGCAAGAATAAAAGTATGAAGTCGCGACAAATACGTACGTGGATCCAAAAGTACGTCGATATTCTTGGAATTGGGCCAAGTTATTAAATTACGTTTTTCCGTTTAAGTATGTAGCGTAACGTTGAAGCATTAAAACAGGTTTACTTCTCGTGCTTATATAATAGACTTGCAATAAAACCATGTTCCCGATATTGTTATGGGATACATCGTAAAGTAAAATATCCCAAACACTCTAGTTATTTTTATTTTTAAACGATAATTATTCGGTGGAATTTAAGGTCAACGAGATGAGGTGTCTTAAATTTGAAGGCAATTGTATTATATATTATACACCATGACTAATAAAAAAAAAATTCACCCGGAAAATTAGCCAATATATATTTATGCAATCGAAATATTTTAATAATATAATATTATTGTTTCCACTTATCATAGTATACTGTAGACTGTAGTTTAGATTTATTAAATCACCATTACAATGAAGATAATAAAAAGTGTTTTACAAATTTCAGATGGGACCACCAATCAAACAACGAAAATATTCGTGTTAATATAATATGGAGGTATTCATATCACGCTTTTAGATTTCGATAACCAATATTGGAAATTCAGAAAATACGTATTATATTTCCGCTTGTATAAAATAGTATGAAATATGAAACTTTTTTGCATAATATTATTATTATTGTGAGTAAAATATAATATAAATATGAATAACATGAAGTATTTTTTTTTTGTGTTATGATAATTTAATATATATATGTAAAGAATATAATATAATTCTTTAAATTGTATTATACCGCGCTCTATTATTCATTTTTCTGTATTTTATTTTTAATAATTTAGAATTTATTAGTGAAACATTAGACCCAGAGTCATATATCCCAAATATTTCTAATTTATTATCTAATAGCAGTTTGACTTTAATTAATGGTGTAACAATTAGTTTTTTTGATCTGTGTCATTTAATTCAGCTTCAACTACTGAATTATTTACATGCTTGATGTAATTTTTTTTTTCTCTATCATTTTCTCTTGTGTTGAACCAACATACCGATTCAGGGTGGTAACGAGTGCCTTTATTAAGTTTTTCACAATTTTTACATGGTTTTTTTTCTTCATTTTTTTCTTTATTGTTCATTCTTAGAATCTTTTTTTTCTCAAAAAAACTTTTTTTTTTCATTACCATGTGTTCATAGTTGCTGATCTCACTAAACAAATCCACAGTATCTTTTAATACCTCTATATCAATTCTATTAAGTATAAACTCTGGTAAAAATATCTACACCTACTAGTGGATCATTTCACAAGATATGCATTCATTTTAACATCAAAAACACTGAGTGCGGATGATTTTGTAAAATTAATCAACAATATAGTAGACGCAGATGAAATAGGTATCCTTCTCACTGATCAATATCCGGGAATTAATTCAAAAGAATTTAAACGGTTTTTGAGTGAAAAGTCGATACAGATGGTTTTTACTGCTATAAATACCCCTTTCTCAAATGGCATAAATGAAAGACTTAATCAAACACTCGTAAACAAAATTCGATGTAAAATCAATGAAAAAAAAAAAAAAAAATGAGCTTGGACAACAATAGCACAAGAATGTGTAAATAGGTATAATGATACTGATCATTCAGTTACGGGGTTTGCGCCAAGATATTTATTATATAGTACAGATGTTTCGATATTGCCACATGAATTAAAAGAAGGAAAAAAAACAGAAATGGATTGGATATGTGATAGGAAAATAGCATATAAGAATACAATAAAATCACATGATTATAACAAAAAGCTATTTGATAAAAATCGAAAAGACATGGAGTTCAACGTAGGAGATATGGTGTATGTGGAAAATGGAAACAAACTGAACAGGAGAAAACTGGATGAACTGAGGATTGGACCGTACAAGATTATAGACAGGATATCAAATTCAATCTATAGGATTAACACAGGTCACAAAAAATCGGAATCGAATAATTTCCATATAACGAAACTTAGTCCGGCTTCTACAATGGATGGAGTAGAATCAGTTGAACTTGTTACTTGACTAAGAGACGAAAATTTAACGGAAAATTGTCTGCCCTGGTGGGGGAGATGTAAAGAATATAATATAATTCTTTAAATTGTATTATACCGCGCTCTGCACGGTTAATGTGGTTATAAGGTGATAAGTGATAATAATATTAATGATAAGTATTAAGTAAGTTATGATAACATAAATTAAATGTAATAAGAAAGATGTAATATTATAATGAAATATGTAATACCTAGTTAGTAGTTTAGGAATTGACATCTTATTAAATAACAAACATTTATTGTCGTTTCTTTATGTTTAGGTAAGTTCTGTATATAATATAAATATTATGTAATAATAATAAATAAATCTTTATGTTTAGAGCAACACATTATTGGTTTGGTTTGTTTGTGGTCAATTCTTAAAAAAATTAAATTAAAAGTCTTATATATATTATATACATTTTTTAAAATGTGAAAAAAAATTATTGGTGCAATTTAAATAAAAATGGTTATATACGTAAAGTTACGAAATCATTTGAAATTCTGAACAGATATTTTTGATAAATTACAACTAAAAAAATTGTGATTAGTCCGCTTTAAATCGTTATTCATTATGTATAATGTATCATTAAATTAAAATTCAACACATCTAAAAAGTGACCCAGTTAATGAAGAAGTACACGCTTGACACCTATAATATAATGTACAGCATAGAAATAATGGATCTTTTTCTTGTTTTTAATTCGGACACTGGTTTATTTTTGTCTACTTATATTCATATGAATTTAAATAAACCGGAAAAATCAAGTATTATTGACAATATTATAATAAATCTCACGATTATTTCATATATTATTATTGTGATTGTCTACACGTGTTTTCTTTTCAAAATAATATTTTATTGTCTGATATATTAATATAACACAATACTGTAATAGCTATAGTAACTTTAACCAAATATACGTAGTTGTAATGTATACTTTATAATCAATATTAATATTGTTTATCGATTTTTTATGAGGTTGAAAATAATTAGAATTATTCTATTAAAATTTAAAATATCTTTGGGTGAATTTTAATTCTGAAAATATTTTAAGAATATAGGTTACGCACTTAATCGGTAAGAAAAGATAGCGAATATGTACGAATAAAACTTTATAATAATATACGATGGTATTGTAGAGTCAGTACACTTGTTGTGATGAATATAAGATAACGCTGTAGAATAATCATTCGAACACTTTTGATCGATTATTTGCTACACTAAAAAGCGTTAAGCTTTCTATAGTAGTCTTATATTCATATTCATAAATATAAATAGGTACCTTTATATTAGTGTGTACAAGTATAAGGATCGAGAAGCTAGGTACTTAATAGATCGTCTACGTTATATTACTTTATTTGAATCGCTTTATAATAATTTAAATGCGTTAAAAATAGTTTTACTACATAATACTACTCTAGATTTGATAGCCTAAAAAATTTGACTCTCGACAGCGGTGTGCTTAAATTGCCTATATAAAATGCCGCTCGATCAATGACAGTTATCTCTGAAGTTCTTCTGGACCGATTTTCATGATTTATTTTTCTAACTCACTGACTGATAAACGTAAAATCTGAACAATGATAGATCGAGGCTTGCGATTTACATAGAACATTTGACCCACAAATTTAGCGTGCAATGAGAAAGTATTTTACAAAATTAGAATTTTGAAGTGGTGCTTGCACAAGTTTTTTAAGATTCCAAATGGTAAATGAAAATGTCTAAGTTTTGAACACCGTTAAACCAAATATTGAATAAAAAATGAAACAAAGTTTAGATCATATTATAGAGTTGTTATTTTTAACGGACAACCCAAGTGCAAGGGGTCATCTAGTATAATATTAAAATATGTGTTTTACTATTAATAAATCATGCGACCACTACACTGATTATGCCCAAACGTTATAAAAAATAATGATATAATGAAAAGACAGTCGTAATTCAATATTAAGTTCTACAAAGTTTGTGTCATAGGTTTTTATTTTAGTTTAGTTTTTACAGACATTTCAAAACAAAGTCATACGGACATTGGTTTTACTGTTGCAAAAATTATGTTGAGACATAAAGAAATAGGAAACTTGTTCAGGTGTATCTGTCAGGCTGTCGTTTGTTTATCAATAGCAGTATAATTAAATACTCTTTTGTTGTTGGGAAGAGTAAAAAAGAACTTATTTAGAAATATTTTTGGTAAACGTCTTGTTGTATTAATAAATATATATTTGTTTAATAAACATTTTAAAAATAAAATAGTTTATTAGAAACATTATGTTTATTTGCACGTATAGGTTGCCTATACTAAAGTTACTTGGTTGATAATGTTTATATTTTCATGTGAGCGGTAAATTAGAAAATAACAGTATAATGAATTTAATAATGAGAGGACGTTGCGTGAGTTGAAAAGAGTAACACGCCCAATGCCCATCTAGTTGTATTTGGTGAAAAACGGTGAACAACATTATTTACGATCTTAGGGACGTCAGAAGTGGTCTAAACACGATTTCTACACTTGAATAGTAAAAACTTTCCCGTAATACTAAATATCAGTACAAGACTTATAACAGTTATAACATTATAAAAAAAACAATACCATTTAAATCGGTGTTTTTCTGATTCTTATACAGAAAATACTGTAGGTACTCTTCTATAAAATGTAGAAAGAAAAACTTCTGATTGACTTTTGAGCAATCTTGAGAATTTCTGAAAAATAATTTTTCGGATCATGGTGATGTCCAAAGTATTCAATAAGTACAATCTTTCGAACGAACTTAAATTTCGACTCTCTATTAATGCGGAAGAGAAGTGTTGGAAATTAAATTTATTAAATCCTTAGGTATATAGACAATAGTATATGACTTTGTCAGCCCTTCCGTCGTCATAATAATATATTCCAGGATAAAGCATTAATTAAAAAATATTAATGCAAGGCAAATATTTAAAATTCAGTGAACAAATACCAAGTTTTAATTTAGGTATAATAAGGAATGTAAAAGCTGATGTTTGCTTTACCATTTTATACTCATTCATAAATCAACTAATATATATTAGATATCACTATATCAGTATAATTTTGTTCACAGTTATCTGTGGATAAATATGGCTGAAATAGGAATTTTAGAACTCTTTTTAACGACCAAATAATTCAAATAATAATATTAAAAACAGACATTTAATTTAAATCAATAAGAAGGTACTTTGAATGGTTAGTACTGGTTTACAAAATTAAATATTTAACAAAATCATGATAAACAAACAGCAAAATCTATTTTAATACGTTTAAAGAATAAAAATTTGACTTATTTATTCAAGATGTGAAATGTCATTGACATGTGCACTGCAATACAATAGATCTGACCTATATGATTGTTTAAATGAAGTAACAACCATTATAAATATTAATTTTAATTCAGCCTAAAGTGAATATAAAATTGATTAAAAATATTTTTTTATCTTAATTTATATAAATTTTAAATAATAAAACAAAATATTTGAAATAAAATTTGATTATAAGATTAAAATTTAAAAAAAATGATTGATAAATTGTGTACATTTTACGTTTAATTTAAATCATTTTTTATTATATTTATTGCTTCAATACGATAAAAAATATTAATAAAAAGTAAAAAACTACTACAAGGTCGGTACGGATCTGTATAAGAGACTTCGACTGAAAGATTATATGTGATCTATTTTGTTATAACTTTACTATGTAGTATACATTACAAAAAATACAAAAAATATTAATCCGGTTAATAATAAAAGTAAAATTATTAAAATTACCAAAACAGACATTAGTGTATGTATTACGTGAAAAGCTCAGTAGTTAATCCCATATATTAATAACGATTTTTATACTGTTAAAGTATATTTTATGCATTATATAAAAACCAAACATCACTCATTCGTTGATCGCTATTTTTTAAAAACTACGTATGGTTTGTTTGTATTTGAAATTTGTAATAGTGGTTCCTCGAATACTTTAAATGTTTAATAAGAAAAGATTTAAGAAAATATTGAATTTAAGTAGATTAATTTAATAATAATAATTCACCGCCAATATATCAATCATCACAATATCAATAACCGTTAATATTTTCCTCTTAAATATTAATATATCTATATTTTTTTCTTCACAAATTACAACTTGGTTGATATATTAGTACTATATTCTGTCTTTTGGGCGATTTGTTTATTTTATAATAATATCAATCCACATTTTCTGATTCTCACAAAAAAATCGTTAACTATTTGTTGTTATGTAAATATTTGGCCAACTAACTGACCCAAGACTTTGGGAAAAATAAAAATTCAATATGTCACATTATGTCTGCTAAATTTTTGTGGTCTATCTTGTTTATCCAAAAACAAAGTCAATGTCTCAAGTCTTAACACTGATTTTTTTTTTTTTTTTATTAATTCTTTTGATCCAAAAGAGAACAGCTAAATATTGTCATCGTTATATCTCTGCTGTAAAATTATAACTAAACCTAATAAAGAAGCTTCTGTTACTAAATTAGTAGGTTTTTTTTTTGTAATGCATTAATACTCTGGTCAATCAAATTTTAATTTTCTAAAAAATGGTCCTCTAGTATCTTTGAATTATTGCTCATCCCTGGTCTATAGGACGGATAACTTTGCTATCAATTGTATTTTCAATTTTGAACTCTATGTAGCCAAATCTACATATTTCTATTGTTGTTTACAATTATTATTGTTACGAAAGCTGCTATAATTATGTTTATATTATATTTATATTTATCACTTACAATTGTTATTTATTCCATTATATTAATTTATTTCTAATTCATAGCAGTAGTTTGCTTTAGGTAATAAAAATATCTAATTCAACATAGTTACTATGTGGAAGTGAGAGTTATCTATAAAACATGAGTTACCTGTTTAGTATAACAAATCTATGGTAAAAGTTACGTCATGGAATTGTGACCAGACGATTCCTTTTGGATATTATTGGAATGACGAGTTCATCGCTGTTACAATATATAGCAAGCTGGTCTTGCTCTATAATTAATCTTACTGATGATGACGAATCATAACAATTGAATGTATCTATATATTATTCTTATATTTAATTAGTTAATAACAATACGTATTAAGTGTAAAGTATAATAACTAATAAATATGTATATCAAAAATATATAGATAACTACTATGTACAGAAGTTTGTATGTAAATTATGCAAACAAAAATCATCTATGCTAGGTTTTAAAAGGCATAGAGTTATAAATACTTCACTATTCAAGCTATACGAATGTGTTATATAAATCATACATAGTTCAATGTTTAAATATAATTCTGTAATTTGGTAATCAAACGCAATAAGCTCAATACAAATATATTAATTGGTATAAATAAATGTTTTGTTATTCTTACAGCTTCCAAAACGCAAAAACAATTGTGAAACAATAACGAAAAACTAATATTTAATAATTAATACATAATATTATTATTATAATTTAAAGGTACTTTCAAATAATTCATTTGATATAAATGTATAATATAATAAATAATAATATTATATTATATAAATATAATGGTTACTCAATTGTATCTGCATCTAAGTATCTTATACTTAGGTAATTGTTATTTATTATTAATTTGTATGTTTAATGAAATATAATTATGAATTATGTATGAATTAACCTTCGAAGTATACCTAAATTAAAATATATTCTATTTTATTCTTTAATATAATAATATAAAAATATTTAAATAATTAAAAAAATAAGCTCAACGTATTAAAAGAACAGTAATAATAGTTTATCACTGCAACATAAAATCATATTTTTTTATTTTTGACATTTGTAATGTTCCATCCAATATTTTAAAGTCTCACAATTGTTTCTCAATATATATTATATCAAGACAAAATGACTTAATAGGAGTAGAATCTTAAAAGAGTAGAATAATTTATAATTTTAATTTTTTTTATAATTTTTAGGAGTAGAATCTTCTTGTTTCTCTAATATTCCTACAATTAAAATTTCTTTTAATGTATCATCTCTATAATATAAAATTATCATTACAATTTTTCTATCTGGGATTCAATATTGATTTTAAAATTGCATTGTGATCTACAGATAACATATTCTTGATCAAGATGATAAAATATTATGTAGAATTGATTGTACCCGTGTGTGCATTCGTTTCGATCTTGAGGGCTAGTAACATCCGGTATATGGTTCTTTAATTAGTTTATTGGCCATTTCGTGAAAGATTTTGAGGTCCTGTAGTTATTAATACAATTGTCTAGATTAATGTCTAATTTAATACATGTATATAAGTATTTTAAATAAATATATAATTCTGATGTCATAAGACAATGTAAAAAATCAGTATTTAACACTAAATTAGTTTGTAGAAAAAAAGTAATAGTTTTTTAATTATTTAAAATATAGTGTGTTATTATAATTGTTACAAGGAAACTATTGAGTAAACAACTATTTATTATGTTTAATTGACTTATATGAAAAGTATGATGAATAGCAGTGTATAAGTATATTTTAATTTGGAGATACTGCCTCTGATACTCTCTGATATAATTGGCATAAAAATAATATAATAATGGAAAATTAACACATAGTTCATAAAAGTAATAAATACCTATGACGTATTTTAGATATTTAAAAAAGATTTTATATA
>VUJU01000998.1:54730-70206 GCA_009835225.1 Aphis craccivora | reverse complement strand
TGTCGGTTAGTCGGTCGTCTGTACTGATCCAGTGCCGTCAATTGCCGTTTTGGCCAAGGACGCACCACAACGGATCAATGGTTTAGGTTTAAGTGGTTTAACTATGTATATATTATTGAAAAGTGTCGTATCATAAAGATGTTTGATTCTGAGATTGATTACTAAATAGGAAAATCACACTATGAAACATTTTATATTACTATACTAATTAGTAATTTCAATTGAAAATAGGTCTGCTATGTGTGGCTTTTACTGACGTCGACTACTGCAATAATTGTCCTCACGGTTCACGGTCTTATAGAAGGTTCGGTTGTATATATAAAATAAGTCACCTCTGGTAGTAACAAGGTAGAGCTAATTTAAAAACCGCGCTCTAGCGATGACTACCATCATCATCAGCATCACCACCGTTGACTGCAATTATAGCCAATGAAATTGCATTTTCAGCACAGCATCCTTATTCTTTCCCAACTCGTCGTGAAACAACTACCTATATACGTATAGCAGCCTCTATAGGCTATCTACGTGTAGCTATGTAGTACACTAGTAGGTATTGAGTGGAGTTGCTGATATTCAAGATAATGACACTATAATAATAGGTTAATAGGTGTATATAAATATATATTATATTATAATATTAATCTGCTTACGAACTATTTTCAATTTTAATCATGATAGAAAAATACATAATATTATCCATTAATTACCTACACAATTGATTTATTTATCAATCATCAATTAAATTATATGCAGTGGCGTATTTACACTTTACAGTTTCTTTCTGAGCAGTGATGGCTAGTAGCTACTAAAAAAATCAGTGTGTCAGGCTGTCTGGAGAATTTAATCAACTATATTTAATTTATAGCAATGACCGGTATTGTGATGAGAGGAGTTAAGTTAGGTTTGAGCACAGATATATATATATATATTATAAGTCTGTGGCCTGTGGGTTTGAGTCGAAACTGGGTGTATTCAAAATACTATACTACCACAGAACAATACTACCTATATAACCTTTACCTATTAGTTATTACTATTGATTATAAATACTAGTATTTATTCTACGATATTGCATTCGATTTTAGTCTATCTTAAATCGTGTTTAAAAGTTAAAACTCACAGACTTCTAATTTCTATAATACTTCTATACAGAAATCTGTGTTAAAACACTTAAACCGTAGTGGTTATCGGTTACTTGTTACCACGATTTAAGATATATATTTAAGTATAAGTATAATAATCTACCTAAAACCGTGCTCTAATAGTCAACTTAACCTAGGGCTAAGGCCGTGATTATAGCATAGAGTAGTCTATGGATCATAGACATATTATATATATATATAATGTATATATATATTATATACGTCTATGCCCTATGACCCGACCGTGATCGTGCTTGTTACTATCAGGATTAATGATAATATAATAACAAAATGGAAACAGCTGCTCAGCCTGCTGATGGCCATGAATAATATTCTCCGCTCTTGTAGATTTTTTATTGATAAGTGATAACATCATTAATCAGTAATCACTGATTAACTTATTTTACTCATATACTTAAAGTGTAAACTGTAAAATAAACTTAATAAACTTACTGAAAAGTTTTTGGTTGTCCTTCAGAATGTCTTATAAATACTTAAAAAAGGTAAGCGTATCGATTTTTTTTTGAAACGATTGTGTTATAATAATTGTTAGCATTCAAATCTGTTTTAACGTGATTTAAAAAAATATGCAATATTAAAATTATTAATAACGCTATAATGACCTTATCAACAATGTACCCATGTACCTACATTTGTCGTATTTCATGTTATTGATGAATGTCAATACTTTTTTTTAGACAACTGGTCTTACAAGACTTAATGTGGCAAAAAATCCACACTATACTTTAGGAGTGTTGTACGGAAAAATTCTGAGAACTTTACGTAAAATGCCTGAGGATGCAGCGTATCGAAAATACACTGAGCAAATAATTAGCAATAGAGCCAAAATCGTTCAAGAAGTATTGTTATTAATGCATGATTGTAAATAAGGTTTATAACTAACTCATTTATTATTTAGACAGCAGCAGTAGAAGATTTTGAAAAGAAAATTGACTGTGGACAAGCTGAAGAACTTATTGTACAAGCTGAAAATGAATTGGTTTTGTCTAGACAGATGTTGGCATTTAAACCATGGGAATCATTAATTGTCAAGCCAAGTGCTGACCAATGGACTTGGCCTCCATCAAAGTGATTTGTTTAAATATTGTGAAATAGTTAGGTTTCAATTTGTTAGATACGTAAATATGTATTCTGCAAAATTTTGAATTTTTATTAATAAAGTGAAATATAAAGTAATGCTTTTTATTTAAATAATTAGTAAATAACCTATGTGTAAAGTGTACTTAAATATATTTAATATAATGTGAAATAAAAAACATGTATTATTTAAAAAATGAAAACAAAAATATAATTATTGCATAGAATAAAACAATGCGTGTTAAAAAATATGTTAGAAAATATTTTATATATAAAATACAATTAACGGTAAATAATTACATGCTAAATTATCTTAATTCAATTCATATGAATATGAATTTATTTAACAATAACAATAATCAAAATATTAATCTACAAATATAATTATTAACATTAATAACACTTTAATAAAGCTGAGCATTCTTTTTACAATAATTTGCAAAAATAATTATACAAGAAATCAAAATTGTGCTAAAGTAACTTATGTTGATTCTGATTGTGTGGATGGAACATAACTTACAACTTCTTCCCAAACAAGTTCTATAACATAAATGTTAAATATGTAATTTTAAAATACATTTATTTATTTTAATCTGAAATATATTTTTTGTGAATATCTTTTAACAGGAAAATTAGATGAATGTGCATACTCAAGATTAACATTTAGTTTATAAATTAACATTAAATAATTCAAGTCAAAATAAAAAAAATTAAGCTAAAAGCTAATATAGAAATGACAGGAATTTTAGGTTATGCAGTAAAAAAAGTTAAAAGATTTAACTTAAAAGAAGTAAGTATTAAGTATATAATAACTATTTATAACCATTAAATAATCTAATTCATACATTTTATTCTTAAAATACAGGTTTATACAGGTACAGTAGAAACTCAAATAACGTGATCCCTCTTCCAAAAATGTATTAAGAAATAGATGTAGTACATAGGATGGGAACAATAAAAATAGTAATGATTAATTATTATTATAATTGTAGACACTAGACAGTATTATAAATAGAATTAAAAAATATTAATTACTTCATATTTTAAGTCTTAAGGCCTGATATAACATAATAACAAGGCAATGTACATAACATTGTTAAATAAATAAAAAAATCTTAATTAACCCTGGTTTTCATTCACCATTAATCTGGATAATCGAGGTTATACTGTACATACATTTATAATACAAATGATACATCATTTTTGTTGAAAAACTATTTTTTTTACATATGACAATGACAAAATAAAAATATTAATAATTTTGTAATTAATAAACTCAAATATTTAGAATTCATACTTTACCTTTCCATTTTTCTACATTTAATTCCATATCTTCAAAGCTTTGATCATATGGAGGTGAATTTGGTTCATCAGTTGGATCAGCATATTGAGCCAGGTATGAATGTGCAAGTGCTTTTTCAGCAGTCATTCTTTTATCAGCGTCCAATTCCAACATTTCTTCTAACAGTTTAATTGCTATCCGCAAAGTAATTAATTAAGATTTTGTACAATCATTTTTAAATAAAAAGTTTACCTAGTGGATTAGCTCCTTTGAATACTTCAGCAAAATCTTTTTTCGGCATTACTGGTAATGACTGTATATATTTTTTTGCCTAAAATACCAAATAAACATTTACAACACAATATACTGATTTAAGCAAATATTACCACAACCAAATAAATGGCAAATATAAGACACACAAACCTCCGAGCTTTTAATTTTATTTAAATATTCATCGGACGGTGTTCCACACAAAACTAATACACGTGTTAAATGATCCACATCTAATTTAAGACGCTGTTAAGGATTATAAGCTTATTATATGATATTATATGGCACTTACCGATTCACTGGATATCTTTTGCATCAGTTCATTCGATGGGGTGCCTAATATTTCCAAAATCAAATTTAATTGTTGTATGTCTTTAGTATCTTATAAGAAAAATATATGCTATGTTAGATTTTCTTTAATAGTAAATTAGTATAAAAGACTTAAACTTATTTTAAAAGGATACGATCTGTACCAGGAAATAATGTCCTTCCTGTTAAAAGTTCAGCCATAATACAGCCTACTGACCAAATATCAACTAGAATTTAAAATAAATTATAATTGTTTTAATTATTATGCATGTTTTAGTATTTTTCAAAAATACAATATTTAAAAACAAAATAATAATAAGTTAAAGCTAATTTCTAACATAGAATATTTTCAGCTCTTTTTATGACATTTTAGATAATTATTGTCAATACTTAATTGATAATTGCTTATTGGTAATGCTTACTATAATACTAACAAGATAACATTTTCTGTAGGTATCACAATAATAACTTTAATAATAAAAAACCAATATAAAAACCAAACTATATGTACATAATAATGTCTTAGTAAATTTTAAGTTTGTATTAATGTCTTGGAAATATATTGAACATTTTTTCGCAATTTAGGATCACATTTTTGAAAACTGGAATGTTCTTATTTGAATATTAGATTTATAAGTCTTAAGTAATCAACAGCAATTTTCCATAAAATACATAATAAAAATTATAAAAATGTACTTTTTATCATTAATATTTATTCATGACCAATGGTGCCAAATACTTCAGGTGGTGCAAATGCACTAGGTATTTAAAATTAGGGATGGGTGGATATTGCGTTTATATAACTTTGAAAAACTTACACTTAGAACTAGGTACCTATTTAACATGAACATAATAATTAATAGTACATTAATACATTAATAATTGATGGCCAAATGGAGATAATATTTTTGAGGGTATCTAGGTAGAGATGAGAGGTTAAAATGTGTATTTGCACCACCTACTAAAAGTAGTTTGACGCTACTGTTCATGACTTCTTTTAGAAGAGTGAATACTGAAAATACAATTTGCAATCCAATGAGCCAATAAGTTAAACAAGGTTTAATTATTTAAATTATTTATTTAAAATTAATTATAATAATAGTTAGGTTAATACATATTTAAACTTTTACTAATTTTATAAATATGAACAGAATATTTTTTGCACCTATGCATATTTTGTGTATTTCAACGATGATAAGTACATAAATGCATACATATTTTGTATGTTGATAATACCAGTGCTTGATTTGAAAAAAAAATCAGCGGACTCAGCAGATGTTTGATGAACGAGCTTTCCACACAAAATTAACCGTCACATTACCGTGGGGGGGCAAAATAGAAGGGTATGCTAAAAAAAAATTTAAAAAGAAGAGGACGCCCCCCCACCCAAATCAAGCACTGCATAGTACATTTAGATACATACAATTCTTCGCCCTAATAAATATTTTATATATATTTAATATTATATAGTAAATAAGTATGTAAACTAAACCTGTCTGATTGTAATGCATCCAGTTTAACATAATCTCAGGTGCTCTGTACCATCTGGTAGCCACATATCCAGTCATTTCACTTTCAGTTGGTCTTGCTAATCCAAAATCTAATATTTTTAGCTCGCAATCCTCGTTTACACCAATATTTGATGGTTTTAAATCCTAAATAAATTGCATATTATCAGTAATGAAATAACCAATAATACATAGTACATTAATCAATTTTACATACTCTATGAATTATTCCAGCAGAATGAATGTACTTCAAACCTCGTAAAATTTGGTAAACAAGAAATTGGACATGATCGTCAGACAATTTTTGAGTACGTATAATATTGTTTAAGTCAGCTCCCATTAAATGAGTGACCATATACCTGTAAGAAAAAAAAATATTAAGAATACATAAGTTTTAAATTATACAAAAACTTACAATTGATTAAAATTATTTATAGTATTTGCAGGTGTGAAAACGTCTAATAATCCAATTACCTAAACATAAGAATATACAATTAATTATAATAATTTGGTTAAATATATTTTTTAATGACATATAATATGCCCTTACTAATACACAGATTTCAAGACTTAAAGCACCTAGAAGAATCAAAATAAGTATTTAAAAAGCATATAAAAACTTTATTATAAGCATTAAGCACTCAAAAAAAATTTTATAATATAAAACAAGCAAACTAAAAATCTTTCTCTTATTCCTTACAAATTACTCCAGATTTGTATCTTTTATGAACTGCACTTTAAAATACCTCAACTTTTCCCAATATAAATTTATAAGTCAAATGAATACGAGAACACAAATAATGCAACAATCATGCAACATAAATTGACCAATCTAATATAATTGTATTCATCACATTGACAGTACAGCTTAAAATCATTTATGTACTTAAATCTTTTATAATTTTTGTTTCTTGCAGCATTATTATCAGAAAATTAGGAATTTTGAATACTAGTAAAGCTCCATAGATAGCTAGAGCAGACAAAACATAAAACAAAAGTAAATAAAAACAACTAGAGTAATTAAATTCAATTTGTTACCAGAAACCAGCGATAATGTTGAGTTTTTACCATAAGTATTAAAAAACATGAAAAAAACACATATCATTGTAAAATCAATACATTTCTTGTTTAGCCCAGAAACTAAAACTAGAAAAAATACCAAAATACGCATATTGTGGAAAGATATAATTTTTATACAATTTATTAAAAAAAAAAAAAAAACAAATGCTTTAAATCCCAAATCCTGCTGGAAAAAATAAAACAACTTGTTTTTATAATTATTGTAATAAGTAATGGGTGTTCAAATTAAATATTGGGTGTCTTAGAATAATAGTGACTAAGAAAAGCATGAATAATTTAATCTGTGCAATAAAGTTATTCAATTTTTAATAGTATTTTAAAAATATTAATTTTTAATACTTGATCAATATTTTAATTGCATAATATATTTGACAACAAATGCCTAGATTGTATAAAATAATAATAATAAAATCATAAGCAGATATCAGGATAAATTAGTGAGCAAAATAATCAAAGCATGGTCCTTATAATAATAATATATTTCAAGTCACATGCCCTGAAATCAAAATTTTCTATGACGTAAGTATGTTAACGTTAAGTGTAATCTAAATAATTTAATAATTAATATTAAAAAAGGACATACATTTTCATGGTTCATGTGTTTTAACATGCGAAGCTCTCGATAAGTACGTTTAGCATGAACCGCTGACTGAAATGGTCTGGCAAGTTTTTTGATGGCAACTTTCAGCCCAGTCTGATTGTCTACAGCTGAGCTAAAAAATACAAGTAAAAAAAAAAAATCATGTGGTTTGTTGAAAATTAGAGTAAAAATTGGTAAAATTTAATACCAAACTTGTCCGTAGGCACCAAGACCAACGGGAGTGAGCATTTGGTATCTATCGGGTACTTCCCATTCGGTCTTGTTAATTTCGATTTTGTAATATTTCATCGTGAAACGCTGGTTTGCTGAGATGGACCTATGACTATAAATTGTAATATTATAACATAATATAAAAACAGTAACGAAATAATATTTTTGTGTACTATTGAAATTCGAAGTTAATCAAATAAATGTGACTCTCAAGATATGAATGAATTTTATCAAATTATCTTTGTTTATTTTGAGTTATAAAATGAAGAGCTTCGGGAGTGCGGGGGGCTTCTGCAATTCTGCGCCGCCTAAACACCTACCTATTTGGTTAATAGCTAATGGGTCTAATAATTTTTTATTCGAAAAAAAGAAAAGTTCAAGATTATGTTTCGGAATCGTCGACTGTGATTGGTGGACAACGCAGTTTGAATGTGGGCTTTCGCTTCGCTACTGAACTAAGATCTTACAATAATAACACAATATAATGATAAATTGATAACCTGCAGCTGATAACGCGTGTTACGTCCACAAAATAACAGAAAACGATAATATTATTAATTATTAATTAATAATTAGTAATAACTATACCTACAATAATAATACGTAATAATTGCTTTTACCATAACACTCAAGAGTTGATTTCTTCAGGCTTCGGTTTGTCTTGACGAAATGACGTGGGACCCGTGAACGTCATGAACTGTGGAGTGAATTGTAGTCTATCTGGCATCTACAACAAATCAAAAATGTCTAAAACAGTAAAACGCTGTTTATTATTTATTTCGTAAAACAGAGTCATTAAGACAATCGATACATCATAAACATATGTGATTAGATAGGTATTAACCAATTTGTAATTACCAACAATCGTAATCAATAGCAATAATATGGAGTAGGTGGGTATCGTACAACAGCTCGTGGCTACTATAGGTTAATGCGGAAATCTAGAACTATTTAGTATCTTCGTTGAATACCAGTTATACGGTGTTCACTGTTATTTTAATTTGTCCTTACTAATTGTAGGTTACACTTACAACAGTTTTTACGAATGTCGAAATACACCAGTATAATATTAGACGAGTACATAACAGCGATTGAAGATATTATATTATATTTATTCTTTACAATAATCGTGTACACAACCTACATTATCAGTTATCACCAATTTCGAAGGTCAAATATCATTATTATTACTTATAGTCTATACTTCTATAGACTTCTATACAACCACGATTAAAGATATATCTTTAATGTATCGTTAATCGTGTATACAATTGTGGAAGTCTGTGCTATTATTCGAAAACCCTCAACCAAGACATCGTTGTCGCCCAAAATATCTTTAATAAACTATCTATTATGTAGGTATATACTATGTATTATAATAATAACGTGTCGTTGCTACACACTGACGCGCTAAATTTCCTATGTCATACGTACTACATTAAACGTACACGCTTTGTCAATGCACATTCACTTTCCGTGAATTTTTCACTTGTGTCTTGTGCCATAATATATAAATATTAAATTGTATAATATACTAATTTATGTTTGGTATGGAAATTTATTTTAAAATAAACTCATGAAATTATGAATGGTGTATGAAAAACATAATAATAAAATCAAAATACTTGGAAAACATACACGATTATAAATTTGCAATTTACATAGTAACCAATTTTTAAGTTAGAATAATTAAAAAATTCGTTAAGACGTACAAATATGGATTCAGTTTTTATAAAAAAATTCCTAAAAATTTTTAATCAACAAATTGATGATACAATTAATTTATTTGCTTCAAACAAAAGGAGATTGTCATTACTTTTTAAATAAAATAATAAAATATGAAGTAATATGTAAATTCAATCAAATAAAGTTGTTTTTTGTTAAAACTTAATTGTGTGTTTTCTTATAAATATTAGAACTAATAGTGTAATTTTATATGAACTTAAATTAGTTTTGATTTTAAATAAATATTGATGATACTATTACAAAGTATGAGTAGATGAAAGATGTAGCGGTAAATGTTCCCATATAAGTATTAGGTACTTGCAATTTGTTTGCCCCCCCCCCCTGAGCTACATTTTTGCGGGCGTTCCCGTGTGTATATACTTTATGTCTTTATGTATTTGTTACATTGGAGAGGTTCAGAGGTATGACAGTATGAGGGTGGCGAGGTCTGTATACCAATGCACTTTTAAAGTTACAAAAAAACTTATCAGGAATTCAGGAACATAATATTTCAAACTACCAATCGATATTTTTTACAAATATCCTGGGAATAGTTTTTAGAAAAATATTACTGTAGTGTTTCAAAAATTCATTCAGGTAACACAAACTTGATACAGATGTATATGACGTTTTATACAATGTTACACACAACATGGGAACATGACGTAAGGCGTTTCTGGGATGTATTTGCAATTCATATAGAAGTTCCATAAGAACATTTTATAGTTCCTAAAAAATGGTTTTGTAACATACCTGCATGCCACGGTTTTTGCACTGTTGGATTGTACAGGCCGGTATAGGTACTTAGGGGAAAATACCAAATAATCGATGTTTTGAGTTACACAATTGATTATAGAATAGTCTATTCTATAATTAATGGTTACCTATATTTGGTTTCTAAAATCTATTAGTTTTAAATATTACTTATTTTTTTAAACTCTATAAGATGATCAATTAATATAAATATACCTATACCTATGTATATTTATTTTGTTTTATTTTACAATTCATAAAAATGATGTACTTAATATTAAAATTTGGTATAATTATAAAACACCATGAAAATAACGCACAAACAATTTTTTTTTACATAATCCCAATAATTTGGAATTTATGTAGTTTTTTTATCATTTTCCGAAACTTCATCTGTTGAAACAAATGCCCTTTTAACAAAAAGCTGAAAAAGCGATTCATTTAGTATAGATGACTGTGCCAGTGTCTAATGTCAATTATCCACTTTTTTCATAATTCTGTAATAGTTTTATTTTTTTTTATTTTTTAAGTAATATAAAATGAAAAAATTTAGCACAATCAGACGATCAGTGTGACTGTATGAGAGATGAGAATAATAAAGAACAATAAACAATTTAGTTGCGTAATTAATGAGCTACTATCCTTACTCATTACTTATTAGTGATATTTAGCTTTGAGACTTAACTTAATTAAATTAATTCGAAAAAGAAATCTACAGTTTGTTTTGTAAATAATAAATAAATAAATGTAAAATGATTCATTATTTAATAGTTATGTTATATTGCTTATATACTTATATGTTATAATTAAGGTTTATGCACCTATTATGAAGTATGAACATATATATTATATATATCTAGGTAATTAGGGCTCAGATTTTAAAGCATAATATGCGTACTTCTTTTTTTATATACAAGAATCTTTAATCTTGCAAATAATTATGATAAGATAAAGATTTCATTTTTATTCATTAATTCGTTTCATGACATTCCAAATAAACCATTTTTTTTTTTGCCTTTTTATGTAAATTCTGGTTTTACTTTTTTTTTTTTTTTTATTATTCCAGCTATAGATATTTTATATGTTCATGATATTGTAATAATAAAAAAAATGAATTAATAAAAATGTAAAAACCTAGAATGCGGACTTAATGGTTATATTGGACTATTATTGTTTAATGTTTTCGTTATCGGTTTGTTTATTAAATGCGTATTAAACGTATAGATTATCGATTTATATAATATACTTAATACCTTGCAAGTTGCAGTACCTATACGGTCAGTATGACTGCAGTATGCCTATAACATCGATATTGATCATTTCAAAATTTAAAATTTAGTGTTGTTATTTGAAACCTCTGGTATGAAGTATGCACAATGCACCGATCACTTCAGTGGATGTAAAGAGTTCGCGCTTGCTATATAATGTATAAAAATATTCTTTCGGACAATATTGTCAGTTTACTCAGTTTCACTATTTACCTACTGCAAAACTAGGGAAATACAGCATGGTAAATAAATTCTTTTTTTAATTTAAATTAATTTTTCAATTTTTTTTATTCATTTTTATAAACAGTTCATGTTAATTTTTAGTCATGTTCTTTTTTTGCGTTTTTAAAAAATAAATATGCTTCTTTTATGCATTTTTAAAACATTCGTGTGCTTTTTTTGTTGCTTATATTAATTATTACCTAATTTTTATTTATTATACGTACTTTTGGTGTGTTTTATAAAGGTAACCAATAAGGTATGAATTTTTAAAATGTTTAATGTATAATAATTTATTACTAACTATTACTCATAGTAATATCATCATAAATGATAAATATCATCTATTTACTTAGTATTTTGCTTTTGCCCATTGATCATAAACTCATAAATAATAGAATATTAAAGACACTCGTGACTCGTCATTGGCTAGATATTTATATGTGCAATATTTCAAATACTTGACGTTTATGCCGTTGACCTGTTGTATTTAATATTTATAAACAATATCCAGTATACCTACAATCATCTGTCACAACGGAGGCGTATGCGGTATGCAGCTGCTGCCAGCTGATATTGTTTACTTAGGTATAAAGTTATAAACATGTCATTCATGCCAATATCGAATTTATTTTCATATAAAAATAAAAAAATAATAAAAAATAAAAATAACGACATTTTTTCCTTCATTTTAATTAGTTCATTCAATCAAATCGAAACATATTATCACCAGTTTATTACTTGGTACTTGAACAGAAAATCACTTACAGTTAACTGTTTTAACAAGGTAAACAGTGTTTTTGACTTGCAAAAAAAATGTTAATTTTATAGTTTTATTTTAGTGTGAGAAATTGGTAAATAACTTGGCTGGTGTTATGGGTAGGTTATATACACGTGACCCCCTATTTCTTCTAGTAAATAGTAATAATTGGCCCCAAAAGCCCTTATTATATCTGATTTTCCGCATTCCGTGACATAAGAAAAATTAATTCAGTACGCGCCTGTGTATTAATTATAACCTAGTATTTTAATTAGGTATTCAATACTATTTATGAAAACATATCTGAATTCGCTAAAGAATTTACTTATAAACGACTTTTTTACGCTTCTAATATATTTTACATTATAAACATTTAAAAATTCTTAAGATTCAATATTAAAAAATCTAATTTCTAAAGTTCGAGAGTTCTATTATAAAAATAGTGGAAAAGTCGTTTTCAATTTTTTAAGTAGTAGGTATAAGCTATTAATAAAATAAAATTATGTTTTCAGAAGTTTAACTGATGACTGGGATAGTCGTTCAAATTTGTATAAAATCAGAGCCTGATTTACAAATTTTGGGGTCGGGGATTTAAATAAAAAGAGGCCTTATATAAAGTTATTAATTATCTTATATAATTAATAGCAATAATAATGTACGAAGTCAATATCATAGATAATATTATGACAATTTTTATTATTCTTTTTTTTTTTTTTAAATTTTAAGATTCTACAATAAAAAAAAATACAAACTAGTAAAACATTTGAGGGCCGCTCCAAATTGGGGCCGGATGACTAGTAAAAAAACGTAAATGGGAATATTTTCCTTTTGTGGTAACTGACGTCTGGCAACTATCAATAGAGAACGGACTAACGGAGGACTCCAAATACGATGAAAAGATTGTTATATCCATTGAACTCTATATTATGTTATCATATAGAGTTCATTAGATTCATAGACTTATAATATAAGTCTATGATTAGGTTTATCATGTGCAGTGCACCATACAGTGTGTAGACATTTTAAGTTAATATTCAAAAAGGTTGAGAGAGGTGATTTTTTAAATCATAAATAATGATTAGTAACATAGTACGCGTGGAAAATTCAACATATTTGTAAGTACATAGGTCAGAGCTACAGCTCAATAATCATTATTGACATTAATAAATAGATTTTTATTTTATTAGGTACCATAATATTAAAATATTTAATATTATTTATCCAATTAATATTTAAAAAAATATAATAAAAAATGATTAAGTGTGGTTGCTATTGATTGGAACCACGGTTGTAGATAATCATATGTTTTAAGACTTATACTATCAACGGTATTCGCAACTGTGATTAGGATATACCGCATATGACGTCACACCGCGACCGCGGATCTATATCACAATAATATTGAATAATGTCAGTGGTTTCTATATACCTATATAGATAATAATATTATCCTTATCCATTATAGCCGTCACTGGATTATTTTGTATTTGGATCTTTGATATGGAATTGTGTTAACTGATCTGGCTTTTCGAACCACCGATGCAGTCGAAAATTACTCGAAATCCTCGACTCCCGGGACTTGAGTAGTTTAGTCGACTGAATTGTGAGTTTAAAGTTGAACTGTAAAGTCCGGCTGGTGGCGAATCGTTGACCGGCACAATTCTATCATTTCTTATGCAGACACACTTGGTGTGTCTAAGCTTTTGATTAACGTCGGCCAACCCTATAAAAAAATGGCATGCGACGACGACGACGATTTCATTCGTGGCATATTTTGCCCACACGTAGCAGTCTTGTGTTCGGACAAGGCTCAGGAAATGTGTCGTAAAAACAATTTGAGCTTCAGTGATCTGCTCAATCCATTTGCTCGGCTGACAGACGGTAAGTTAACCCAGGAAATACCTACACACTGTTTCACTACGGTACATACCTACTTTAAATACTGTGCTTATAGTTAATTTCAAAGACACCAATGGTAGTACAATAAATGTCCCAAATCTTCGAATCATGTTTTCCAATATGAACAGTCAACCTTTGTCGGTCACCAAAGAAAGAAGTCGCTTACATGATTCTGTTAATATAACAACTGAACCAAATAACATTGCTGTTAAAATTGGTAACAACTGATTTATTAAATATGATTGTAATTTAAATATCTGTAATCTATTACATATTTAAAAATGTATTTAACAGGTGGACGGGAAATCACAATACCTGAAAATACGCCATGGTTTACAAAATGGAGAAGGACATTTTTACAAATTCAAAATATCTCAGACCATGAATATACTAAACATTTCTTAGGGTGTATCCTTTACAGAATTTAATTAATGTTTAATTCAATACATTTTTGATTAAATAATTTCTTAACTAATAACATATAGGTGTTATAGTAATAAGCTCTTCTGATGAAGAACAAGTATCAATATTAACACAGAAAGTTCAACAATCAATTTTACCAAATCAAAATCAATCACCAAAATGGTTTCATACCACTATATTAAGATATTATGTTGTTTTGCATGAAAGTCTCAATCCTGATTTGACCATGTAAGTTATTATACATCTCAACAGGCACAGATACAGAAAAAAATATACGAGAAGGGAGGTTTCTTAAAAATAAATAATTTAATATTTTTATTGTAAGTCTAAACTAAAAATTAAATTGTGTACATTTATTTTGTAATATATTAATTACAAATATATGCACAGTGTATAAATTAATTTTATATAGCTATCGAAAATAAAATTCCATGGTTGGAAAAAGGTGGTTGCTCATACTTGTGTCTAATCAGTAGATTTGTTGAAACTAATTGTAAATAACAGTTTAAATAAAAAAAAAAATCAGTAGATTATATTGAATATATTATATAATAATGATAGTTTGAACAGTGCTCGAAATGGAAAATTTTACGAACCGGAACCTTTATAAAATTAATATGTGGATTATAATGTTAATTTTTAATTTTAATTATTTTAATTCGTGTTTACTTTACAATACAATATAACTAGTTAAATAGATTATAATAATATAAAATATAATAATAATAAATAATATAAGTAATTTTAAGTTTAAAAAATTTTCAAATTTTAGCAAAACACAGACTAAATATTATATTGTGACATTGTCACTTGTCAAGCATTGTCAAACTACAATCAAAATATAATTAGGTAGGTATACACAATGTACACATATATACAGATTACAGATAGTTGATAAATAGAATTCGTTGCAATTTGTGACAGAATAC